>VZRF01000187.1:1473217-1613004 GCA_013396875.1 Vireo altiloquus
AAACACATTGAGCTGATTTCATTTCTGTGTCTCCACAGACTTCATTCTTGTAATTTCAGTAAGTGTTATAAATGTCATTTTAAGTATTATAATGCTAATCCCTACTGACAATAAGGTTCTAAAGCTCAGCTTCCATTACTAAGGTAATGTTTACCTCAGATAGCATATAATTGTTTGCTTTTTTCACAGTAAATTCTCTGTTCCCAACTGCTTAATCAGCCATGGAAAAGAGAGAAGACTTTCATACTGTTTAATGTTCTTGTGATTACATTAGAGTACCGTGTAAACCCACATCAGTGGATCTGGGGAAACAGAATTTTTTTGTTTGTTTGTCCACAATTCTGAAGGCAAAGTATTTTGAGCAGTGGTCCTTGCAATAGCATGAATCATTTATTAATATAAATATCATGGATATGGTATAAATCTTCTCCGCTCCTGAACTCTCAGGACATTTCTTCATTGCCTGAGTCGGAATCAGCAAGGACTTCCTAGAGCCTTGCTGTAGTTCAAATAATGTACCATATGCCAGTCACAGGCAGTGTATTCCCTGCTCTCAGCAACAGGAGACCAGCGTATGCTTTCCCTATGAGCTGTCTGCTGCATCACATCAACCTAAACAATATTTTATTATGCTTTATGGAAGTTTAAAACTTCTCTTCCTTCTAACGCACTCCAGAGAACAGATTAGGGTTGGCTCAAGGATGGAATTTGACCATTATGTCCTTTCTACCAGAAGCCAGATGCACTCAGGAATGAAGTTGTGAAGGCAGCTGGTTTTGTTCAGTGACTCGGTGTGTTTAGCAGTGTGCCTGCTGATAACCTCGCAGAGGCAGCAGCACATAACCCCCAGATTAGGTCTGTAGGAGCTGGGGGCAGAGTGGGAGCCCACAGGAGTCAGTGCTGGGGCGTGATATGGGTGTGGTGCTCAGCACAGGGCTGCACAAGGGCAATGGACTGATCTTAGCATTGCCTTCTAATGTGTATTATCCTTGTCAAGGACAAGGACAAAACCCATGTCCCTTCTCCTTGAGGTGAAAACTACACCAAAATTAGACCATTGCTTCAACATCCACCACAGAGGTTCATCACCAGCTCTCTATTTCTTCGTGTTAGTTGTATCACTGGCCAGCTGGTGTTTTTGCAGAATTTTTTACTTGACTGAGTTCCTCCATGCACTTAGAGGTGAGCTAAAAATAAACTTTGTGGGCAAGACAGCATATCGCTTAACCAGAAATGCAAATACTTATAAGAGCTGATAATAAATATAAATTCGTTGGCAAATAATGTAGTTATATACTTTTCTACTTTGGACAAAGAGCCCTGAAGTCTGTAGGAGTTCTGCCTGTACAACCATAGCATATCATGAGCTGATTACTCAGTGAACAGATGTGAACCTGGACACTCAAGTATCATCTTGGTGAGAAGACTGCCTTTGGGTTTCAGATTGTTTTAGTGCTTGGGGGCTTGGAAGGATCACAGTATGTGCCCAGGCCTTGTGGCCTTGCTATTTTCAGCCCCTGCCCTGCTGTCTGCCCACAGCAAAACTGTGACTTGCAGGTGGTCAGCTGGCTGCTGAATAACTTGGCGGCATTTGGGCCACGAAGTCCAAATTACCTACGCAGAGTCCCAGCTGCTCGCCGTGTACCAGCAGCACGCATCGTTCAGCATTTATTTCAGGGTTTCAACCCTAGACTAAGCAATTGCCTTTCCTTTCTTAAATAAAGATGTGGAAGAGGAATTAGAGCTGCCCATGGTTTGCAACCCTGAGCAGTTCTGAATTGCGCAGGGCTGGAGGGTGCATCGTGCTCCAGGCTGGTGGGAGGCTGAGGAGCAGGAGGAGGCTGGTGGTGGGAAGGGACCATGTGCAGGCTGGCCCAGGGCACCCATCCTACCAGCAGATGGGCAAAAGAATGCATCTTCTGTAGTGTTTTTAGAACTAAGTCAATATTTTAATGATAGATGGTTTGTTTTGATGAGTTTTTAAATGAAGCACAGATCTTAGCTCTTTGAAGGGAAGTGATTTACCCTAAAGATTCTGCCTTTTTTTGGACAAAAAGGCTGTGGTTTTATTTTCCTTCACATGATCTCTGTAAGGGGTCATTTTAAGGATGCATGAAGCACACTTACAGAAGACAGGAGTAGGGTTTTTTTTCTCCAGTAAAATATTCAGCCAGTGCTCTTTGTCTCTCCCTGAGAACATTGCAGGATCCAGGAGCATTAAGTGAGCCACAGATGCCAAACCAGGGGGAAAAAAAAAAGAAACAAACTATATTTTCTGCTCATCTGTGGAGTGAGGATAACACAGGCCCAGAAGCACACGTTGTGAAGCAATTTCAGTCGTAGCTGAGTGCCTGTTTTCCCCTGGAGCACAGACTGTAAAAACCTTAAAAACCTTGGTTTCTATTTCCTTAATATTCCAGTTTTGAAGATATTGTGATGAAGGAAGGAAGAGGAATGCACTTTTTAAAGCTGTGATCATTCTTTTTAATTAGAAGATTTGGAGAAGATTTGAAGTAGGAGAACAGTGCACCAGCTTTTCAATGTGTTTGTAAGACATAGATAAATATTTCATTTAGAGAGAATGAGACATGAGCACAATAACTTGGATTTGAATCTGTTACACCCAATGTAAATCTGGAGTAACTCCAACATTCTGAAGTCAGCATTTTTAGTCTGGGTTTATCTCCCTATAATTGGGATGGGAATCTGGCCCACTCTGCAACAGATTGCGAAGAGCTCTTTACCTTTAGATCTATCCCAGTTAAATTACACAGGGCCCCAATGTATCACCTACATCCTTGACTATTTTAATACAAAAATATAGTTTAAATCTCCTTGGATTTGCTGATCATCTTGGGATTTCTAAAGATACTCGTAGGCCGTAATACATAAAGAATATCAACGAAGAAGGTCTATAGTCAGTTTTATTGTATTAGAATAAATAATTTGATTGTGGCATAGTTGGAATATTAGCACTATGCAGCATGTTAGTGACCCACACCTATGGGTAAGCACCTTTGGGTGCACTGCCCTGTGGTCCTGTGGCACGAGGGCATGCAGGAAGTGCTTCCTTTGGACCTGTGTTTGTGAGCTTACAGCCTGTGGCCAGAGCAATGCTGTTCCGTGCGTTTTAATTTTTTTTTTTTTTAATTGCACTTCGATTGCTTGCGCTCTCTACTAAAGCATAAGGAAGGCCAACAAGAAATAGCGATAAAGACAAATTAGAGATATTTGGCTCTCTTAGTGGGTCATCTCCCGGGTGAGTTGAGCAAGGGCAGGGTACAGAGGCTCCATCTGTGGACGCCGGCGCTTCCGCTCCTCCATCTGCTGGGTGGACACCGCGCTCGGCTCGCTGCACAGCAGATGAAACATGGACAAGCAGATTTTTCCAGACCAACCCAAATGAATTTGACTAACCAACAAATGGCTCGCTTGGCTAATGGGGAGGGGGCAGCCTGCACATCTATGGGCTGGGTGACCGTAGATAATTCGTGCAACAACCCAATGCCTTTCTTAGCTCTGCTGTAAAATTGAGTAAAAATAGAGCACATCGGTTACAGTGAGGTGTCACATATTGACCAGTAATGAATGTTCTCTGGGCAGAACAGACTGACCCTCTTACAGAATGGACATGAGCAGAAGCATTGCTGTGGCACTGTGAGCCCCTCAGCTGACAATACACAGTGTTTTTCTAGGCTAATATACAAAGTAATGAACTCTTTAAAAATCTATTTAGAAATCTATTTCTTTTTCCAAGAATATAGGTAGATATTTACTGCTGTGAGAGGGGATAAAATTCTGATCCCATCAAAAATGACTGAAAGACCTTAGTGCAGCTAGGACTTTCTTTGGACGGCTACAGAGACACTTTCTCAAGTGTTTCTTTTCCATAGCAGATCTTCATGTTCATAGAAATAAGTATCTTGCCATGCATACTTCAGACTTGTGAGAAACCTCAATGTGAGATATGGTAGACAAAGATGAATGTACATATATTTGCATTTTTTTTAAAGACAGCAGTTCAGAGAATTCTGAGGAGGGAGGGAGACCTGGATGAATTCATCACTTTCCGAATTGTCATCATCAAAAATTTTCTAAAGAATAAATACTTGCCCAACTCTGGTAACAGCTGTATGAAAAGAAATGTTAAAAAGCAGTAAATGGGAAGGAAAGTTTGTTGAATAAATGGCTAATTTACTGAGGAAAAATCACAACACTGTTTCGATGTGTATTCACCTTCTACTGTGGAATTTGTACAGAAAAGTTAACTTGGCAGCTAAATACTAGTTTGGAGTCCCTTTAGAATTATTTTACAAAGCAAGAAATGGTTCTGTTTCGAAGATAGTAAAAAGGAAACTAATGCTTGTCACAGAAAATCCTTTTTTTCATCTTTTTTTTTTAAGTGTTAAAAGCAAGGAAGCCCCTAGTGATTTTAAATAATTTGCGTAAGTACACTTAGCACATTCACTTCCTTGGGAGTCCTGATTGGGTACCAATATATTAGTCCCTTGAAAAAGGAGAAAAAAGAAGATAATGAGAGGCAGGAATGCTACCTTCACAATAATTTCTCGGTATCCTGCTTTCCTCAGAGGTCTGGCATGTGGGAGCGCTGACCACCTCGATCCTCGGGCAGATAATAGAGTCACTTAGGAAATGAGAGATGGCAAATGGCAATTTGAGGTGGGAGGGATGGCTCCAGCAGTAAATGGCACGCATTAGGACAGCCTAATCACTTAAATGCAGCCTATTAGTAAGTTTAGCTGAAGATGTTAAAAGAATCCTTGCAGCCTCTCCGCTGGCATGTTTGGAAGGGAGTTCAGTTATGAGACTATTAAAATGTTATTTTGATAATTAAGCCCACAGCTGTTGTGAGGGCGTTGGGGGCACGAGCTGGCGCAGCAGCTGAGCGCACCAGCAGCGCGGGGGGTGGCAGGGGGAGAGGAGAGGAGAAGGGAGGAAAGGAGCCCTCGGGAGCTCCTCGGCACATGGGAGAGCTGGAGTGGCCACCTCCACCATGCAGCAGGCTCAGCTCCCCACGGGAAGGTGTGAAGCCAGGAGGAGCTGCTCTGCTGGGATCTGGGTCTGCTTTCTGCAGCGTGGGCAGCTCTAAGTGGCAGGGCGAGAAGGGATCTTCCAGGATGCGTGGAGTTGGTTTGCTTTGGAGTAGGGAAGTGCAGCTGGGTACAAAACTTGTGTCTGGGGAAGAAGGGCTGCAGAGAGCGGCGCTGGGACTGCTGGTGGGGAGGTGAGTGGCACTGAGACACGGCGTGTGGGCAGCAGCACCCAGGTCACACAGGGCACCCCTGTGCCTGCAGAGCTGTGCACCAGGACCGAAAGGTGCATGACTGTAATGACAACATTTTAGTGAACGAGGATGTGCAGTGTTGATCTGCCCATGGAGACTTCTGATCCTTCACAGATGCTTACCTGGGTCCGTTCTTTCAGTGTTAATAAAGCTGCGTACTCCTGTGCTAATGTGTTTTCAGACTTCCCTCTCAAAATTAATGGCAACATTGTGATTGTTTTTGGACGTAGGATCAGGCCATGATTGTGTTCAGACCACAGATACCTCTGTCCAAACAAACTGGGTCAGCAGGGTCTGGTCCCTGGGAGTGACCCAGGGTTTGCTTTAGTGCTTTAAGTGCTCACTAAGTATGCAGTCATAAACCCACAACCGATTTCACTGTGGCAGGTGATGTGAACTCTTTTGCAAACATACAATTTGTATTTTATTTTATATATACTGCTACAGAGTAAAACATATATTGTCCAATATACATGGATACACAGTTTATCCATGCTGCCCCAATCTCCTCTTCTGAGTTAAAATTAGGATGATTTGCAGTGTTTATCCATATCGAGCAGGATATAATCACCCAAATTAAGGCTGTCCATCAGGACAACTGGTAAATTCACCTCTTGTCTCCGTGTGTCAATGGTAACCTTTCCACAATTGCTACTCTACCCACACTGCAATGTCAGTTGTGGTCCCTTGTTGACTTCCTGCCTGCACATGCTCACTGAATACAGAATCAGAAAACAGTATGTGTGATTTTATGAAACAGACCACATAAACACAATGTAAAATGGGGAAATTAGTGTTTTGATGAAAAGGGAAATGAAACTCAAGTATAGCTCCTGCCCCTGTATCAGAAATTGTTGAACTCCCATAATCTTTGCAACTTTTCAGCTGTCTCCTGCTTCCCATGATTGCAAAAATGTCTTCAGTAACATCTATATTTTTTTCTTAATTCATATATCACTGAACCAGGCCAACTTCTAACATATTATGTATAACACCAACTATGTATCTAAATTAAATTATTTGTCAGCTCAGCTTTTAATTATCAGCTGGTTTATATATAACTATAGCTACTGTCAGGGTTGATCTTTATTAACACCCAAATGACATTCTTTTTTCTTTTTTTAGAAAATACAACAAAATAAAAGAAACAGCCCTTTAAAGTTTTGCCAGAATAGACAGGTATTACCTCACCTTCCTGAGAGGTCCATGCTTGGATATTAACTGATAGTTTCTGCTCTACCTGTGAGTGATCTACTTTAAAAAATGTTCTGCACACTGAGCATTTCTGTATTTGGTATTTCCACACAGCATCATGAACATCCTCTGCTCTGTGCCGAGCCCACGGGCAGCTGGAGTACTCGGGACACTGGGCACGGCACAGAACAGGGCTGTGCACAGTCTGTAGTGCTTTGCAGAAGGTGCTGGGGGATTTGCACAGGTCATAACTGTTGGGGCAGGTGACTCATTCTGTTGTGTCCCACCCTGATTTCATACAGGTTTGATTTTCTCCACTTCGTTGAGGTTGTTTTTGCTGAAGACTAGTGGCAGTCCTAAGGAAGTCAAGCAGGAACCCAGCACCAGCACGCACAACTGGGGCCAAGGTGTGCTTAGCAAGAAATTGTCCACGCCTGTGAAGTTTAGGAGAATCTGAACTTGAAATGTGTGAACCAAAACAATTCCAGGAAGGATTATCGTGGGGAGAATCTTGGGCTTAGAGCCAGACAGTGAGATTGTCTTAGTGTGCTCAGTTTGACCCCACCATGGGATGGAAAACCAAGATGCAAGGAGACCAAGGCAAAGGAAAATGTTGTATTTAGGGCAGGAGATGGTTACAGCATGGGTCAAGGATTTCACAGTCGAGACGAAGTAGAAGGATAGATTTTTGTTGAGGAATGAGAGGGTTTACACTACAATAGTATGTTATTACAAGTCTGTTGAACTTGTTTTTGCTTTAGGGTGTTTTGATTCCTGAAAAGCAAATTAATTACATAGTAACTCTGAAATCCTGACTTCCTTACCACTAGGAAAAGGTTACTCTTCCCTTGTGGCTATTTCTTATTACCACCTTGTGATGATAAAGTATTTGGCACATGAAAGTCGGATGCTTTGGAGATTACTACATGAGTTATTAGCCTATCTCCATACCTGAAGTATTTGTAACGGTATTAATGCCTTCCACTGTTCAACCTTTGTAACAGGGAGCATTACTTGACAATTGAGAGGAGATGCATCCTTTACCCACAACCAAGGCCCCAATGTGGCCTTTCAACAACCTCACTAACGGGCATCTTCACACACATGGGCCAGACTCTTCTGTGCTGTTCATTACAACACCTAGGCAGGGACTCACCCCCTCTCACCGATTTCTGTTGCTGTCATTCCAACTTATAGAAAAACATAAGTGAAAAATGAGCCCAGAAAAAATATGAAGACATTTTTTGGGGAAAAAACTCTCTAGAATGGCTATGGCATTGGGGCAGGAGGTGAATATTTTCAAGAAAATAAATTGAATGTTCTCATTAGATCTATTTCTACACCACTTTCTTCTTAAAGAGAATATTAAATGTTCTTTAGGCAACATTTTGAAAGTACCTTTTCCTTTTTCCAGATGCTGTAATTAAAAGCCATTCATTTGGTACCTAAATTAGGAATCACTTTCTTCTATGTTAATTAAAAGCTATAGCTTACTAGGGCTGCTAAGTGCCCAGTTATTGGTGACTTTGGGGGTTTCAGGAAGAGCCCTGGTCAGAAGTGCTGGAATAGCCTTGAAGTGGTGACTTAGGTAACAAATGGCTACACTATTGCTTTTGGGGGGGTAATGATTATAAGCTCTTGTTCTGGAGGGGGAGCATCCTTTGTTACTCATATAATAGCTGATGGCAACTCATTTAAATTAGGTAACTTGTCCTCTTTATAGTGTCCATAGGTGCAACATTTATGTCTTTATAGGGTTTTTTTGCTGATATGTTTGTGCACAGATATATATCTATATATCACACACAGCTCCCAGTGTACAGCCCTAGCCATTTGTTCTGAGGAGGTGGGTGTGCTCTTTGAAGAGAGGAGGCCTAACCACATATTCTGCCTCCTCCCTGAGCCGTGACCTCTTAGACTGCCTGAAGCCGTTAATTCTCCATTCCAGGGTACTGTGAGCACTGGATTTGTTTCAGTTCATGGCAGGCGTGTTCCTGTGACACAAAAGGATTCTACAGTGAAATACCAGCCAAATATATGTTGGGTTTATTGTTTGTTTTTCAACGTCTAAAACACCAGCGTAAATCAAAGAGTTGAAATGTTGTGATGTGTCTCCCCAGCTGAGGCTGGACCAGGGCTGTGCCCTTGCCATGGAGGATGGCATCAGTCCGGGGGCTGTGCCCGTGCCCTTGGAGGATGGCATCAGTCCGGGGACTGTGCCCATGCCCTTGGAGGATGGCATCAGCCCTGGGGCCGTGCCCGTGCCCTTGGAGGATGGCATCAGCCTGGGGGCTGTGCCTGTGCCCTTGGAGGATGGCATCAGCCCACGGCAGGAGCAGAGCTGCCCCAGGGCCTGACCTGGCCAGTCTCCCGAGGCTGCTCCTGCAGCAAGGATGCAGGAGGGCATCTCCAGCCTAGAACTGTCTCTGAAATTGTCTCAGCACCTGGAGACCTGCAGAGATTTGGCACAAGCCCAACTCCTGGACTGCCTATGGATCTCTCTTGGGCTAAGGCAATGTCCACTCCTGGCTTATTTGGGCAAACAGAAGTGACGTGCTGGAGAAATATGAATAGGCTTTTGTGCACTTCAGGGAAGAATTTTAACATAACTTTTTTTTTTTTTTTTTTTTTTTTTTTTAGGGAAGTGCAAACAGTTTGCCCCCAAATCTCAGGAGCTAGACTTTGTAGTGTCAAGGATTTCTTCTGTCAGTTCCTACTTAGGAAAATGGCTTGAGTAGAGATCTCTGGTTATCAGTTTTATTTGGATTATTGAAAGTTGCATCCTGCAAACTGCTGACTGAGTTTGGATGAAGGTAAATTTGGGTAATGAAATATGACCCACTGTAAAGAAAATGCTGGGAGTAGTTCTTCTGTTTGACCCTGTGTAAGATTCTCAACAAGACGTTTCCATTTTTAATTCTCCCTATGCATCTGTGAGATAAAACATTACATTTTAGCTCAGAGATTTCTTTGTCCTTTACTCTTTTGCTTTCAGTACTTAGGCACACAATTCTTAAGGCTCAGTTGCTAGCTATGAAAAATCAAAGGTAACTTTCCTCCTCAGCAAAAGATTTCCAAAATTCTCCTACCTTCCCTAAGCTACAGCAGAATAATGGGAGGCTGGTGGTGCTGTCGTGGTGCCATTAGCTTCGCTGTTCGGTAGCTGCACATCAGCACAGTAATCATTTTCAGATTTACAAGCATTAAATATTTTAATTTAATGCCTTGGCTCTCTTGTAATTCATGCACTTAATTATATGATAATTACTCAAATGAAAGAGATACAGCTGCTGTTGTATCAATTCTTCTAGGAATCTGAGATTCTGGAATTGGCCTTTGATTTCAGGGTTTTGTTTGTTGTTTTATTTTTCCCTAGCCCTTTCCAAAAGCTAGTGGGCACTTATAGCTAATTTTTTTTTTTTTTTGAGTATTTGGACCAGAGGTGAATTTCAGGTAATGTTCTTTTCCTAGCTTCTTTTCCTGGAGCGTGGTGTACATTTGGCAGCTGAGGGACTGGGCACTGTGCTGGCTGTTTTTACGGCTCCTTGTGGATTACAGTCATTAAAACAGAGGAGCTAAGGCAAAGCTCCCCCAGTGCAGGACCCTGTTCCATTGCAGATGGCTGCAGAAGGAAGTGAACTGCAGGAAAGAGGTGTGTGTTTGTGTACACGTGCACATAACTGTATAGAATTTAATGCCTTCATAATGGGCCAGTTGCCCAGTCTGCAAGCACTGCACAATGAAATCACATTATAAATTAAAGTCAAGTATAAAGGTTCAACCAGGCCAAATAGACCACCAACAGGAACAAAAGGATTTGGCACAAAGGCAAACCCAAGTGACCTCAGGGGAGAAGGGCAATTAACACACCGGGTGAGGAAGAAAAGAAGTTAGCAAACACAAAAAAAGGCAGTCATTTCAAAGAAGGGAGCCCCTAGAATCTCTGGAGGATAACACTGTCCATGAGGAACATGTAGCTGCCAGTCCAGGGCTGTGGCACATCTTCTCTAAGAGGAGACCTTCTTATGGGCATCCTGAAGCAGGTAATGCCCCAGACTCCCGGCTTCTGCTTTCCAGCTCTATGCTTAACTGTTTAAAATACATAGCAGTAGGCTTTTTCTTAGGAAAAGCAGTAATTATAAGATGGCAGAATAGGTCTTCTGATTTTTACTACTTTGGTTTTATTGTATGTCCCCAGTGCTCAAAGGTGGAAAATCAGCTTTGGTATATTCTTCAGTTAGGAGATGTGCTAGTGAAAATCTCCATAAAGTTATTCAGAACTTAAATTACTTAAGATTTCTGAAAACTGTTCCACATGTCTGTGCAGCTTGCTCTGTGGGAGGGTAAGTACCACTTCCCTGGGAGCCAGCACTGGGTCGGGTCTGGCAGGAGGGCCCTGTTGAGCAGCAGCCTTATAAAACTGCTTGTGCTCTGTACAGATACTTGAAACCTTCCATACTGAGCCCCTTCCAGCATATCAGAAAAGAAGGAGCAGTTTCAGCCCTTGTGTATTCAAAGGAAACGTGCTTGTGGGCAGGCAGGAAAGAGACTGTTCCCCCCAGAGGGGCTGCTGGAGCTCTCTGGGATTGCTTTCTGCAGAGCTCCACCTCGTGAGTTTTAACTTCTGGTTGTTTGCTTGTGCCTAATCTTCTGGCCCAAGTTGGTTAAAAACTTTGGTCACTTTCAGTGCTTAACCACAGAGCCTTTCTTGAAATGATTGTGGGGCCAGCCAGCAGCATCCCTACAAAGGGGCAGTTGCTGAGCCTGAGCTTCTGGGCAGGCGTGGAAGAGCTGCCAGGCAGCCACTCGCAGCCAGCACTGGCAGATCAGCAGTGCCATGATTTGCTACTCCTTTTCTAGAAAACAGAATAAACAAGAGACTTTTAAACAGTGATCACAGTAAAGTTTTGTGAAAACACGTTGCAGCCATATTTAAAGTTTTTGTTGTTGGTGGTTGTTGACATGTGAGATTATGTTTAATCCTCCAGGGACTCCGGACATTTTGTAAGAATTATAAGTGTAAATATTTGGCAATAGTTTCATATCCGTCCTCTCCAAGTCCCAGCGGAATAGATGACGCCGGGTTACTGTACTGTGTGTAGTTTCTGTGATGGCAGTAGCAGATTTAACACTTCTACATAGCTGGATTTTGCTTTATGAGTATTTGAAGTTTGTCTTGGGTATGTGAGTAGTTGCTCTGCAGCATGCTTTCTTGGAAGTGAATATAATGTTTGTTCAGTTTCTTAAAAGCTGTAAATGAGAGGCAGAGCTAACAACAAACCTATCACGATTAACAATACACAGAGATGTTTTTCATTGCTAGAGGCATCTAGCATAAAGTGAAGTATTTAGTTGCATGGCTTGTAGTCTGATTGTCAGACTTACAGCAAGGCTAAATCCATTCAAAGAGTTACTGGAAATTGGTATTTGAACTTGTGAACTCAGGAAAACTCTTAATCTGTGCCGAGGTTTCTGGCATGCCCTCCAAGCCCCACAGCCTGTTGTCTCCAGCTTTCCTTTAACTCTCCGGAGACCTTGGTGGCTGCATTTCCAAGTTCCTGCCTAAATAGAAGTTGCACCAAAAGGGTTACAAAATTTTAAACCCTGTGTATGCAGACAATTTTCAGCTAGCTTACAGCAGCTGCGGAGTCGTGCTGATAGATTAAAAGCAGCTCCCAGCCCCAGAATGAAGTACATTAGAGCTCCTGCTGAGCTGAGCTGGGGTGAGGCCTACACAGCTGTCATTTAGGCCAAGTTTCCAACTGAAAACTGAAGAAAAGGATGTAACTTAAAGAAAAGTTATGTTTTAAAATAAGGCATCTGCTTATTAATCAAATATAGGCAGGAGCTCAGTTGTGCAGTGGGTTTCAGCCTCAACAGCCTGACACTTGGGAAGGTAGGGAGGCAATTTTCAAGGATCAAGAAGGGGCATGTCCAGTCAAAGGCTGTTACTCAGTGACACTGTAAAAATAATCCTGTTTTTTTCTGTACTTGTCTCTCTCCCTGAAAAAATAAACAGAATACGAATATCCTTGAACTGTTGCATGTCTGAGCGAGAGACTGACCAGCTCACACAATTGCTTTTTGCTGATACTGACCTCAGAGCAGAGCTGATTCCCAAGGGAGCATGCTCATAGAAATCTGCAGTTAGCAGAGAGGTATTTAAAGCACTGAAATCTTTATGGCCTTTCCTCTGCTTCCCAGTATGACTTTACCATGGGAGAGGTGGTCCCCACTAGCATGACAAGTTCAAGAAACCTCGTGAGCTCAGGTTATCCCTGAGCTGCCCACTCCCCTACCTCGTGGATTGCTGTGCTCCACACCGTGCTGCTCCTCACCCCTACATCCAATTCTCTTACTTCTCTGCGTGAGCCCATTTGTTTGACTGTGTCTTATCCCAGTAGCATAAATGAACCAATGCCTTATGGTCTCCACTTCCATGACCAAGAGAAGCTTGCTTGCCCTTGGTGCAGGCCAGCTTCTGAGTGGCTTCTCAATTTTTAATGCAAGAGGGTCATTCATGAAAAACTGAGCAAAGAACATGAATTAATTATATTATCACATTGACATACTTTGGCTTCCGAGGACTTTTGTACCCATTTTTCATTTAAAGTACTTGTACAGTTACCACAGCTCTGTCCCTGCTCCTCACTTAAAACTGACTTCTTATCTCATAGTATTGCCTGCAAGTGCTGAAGCCAGATTTACCTCTGGTTCATTTAAAATAAAATATTCAAAAATATTTGTTTAAAATACTGACTTTTGTCTGTATATAGTGTGTGTTATGAATAATTTGTTGGAGTTCAGATACAGTGTTTCAGTTCTTATCAGATATGTATGATATGAATTTGAAAGTATGCCCTCTTGCTTGCTTTCTCATGTATGGTGCATAATGAATTTCCAGCTTGGCAGAAAGGAAAGAATCAGAGTGGGAAGCAGAGTATACCATGAGGATTTATCATGATACCAATGAAAGCAATAAGACAACTCTGGGTAATTTCTTGGTTACTGAAGTAACAGTCTCATTTGGGAAAGGACTGTAAAATAAAGAACTTTCATTCTTCAGCTAAAAAATAACTACCAGTAATTAATAGGCTGATGGTTCTTGTTTCTTTGCTTATACCAAACTACCCAGCATTTTTCAGCATCATCCAGCATTAATATTAACATGTGTAAACCTACTTTTTGTACAGAAACTTGGGATAATTTGGATATAAATGTATGTGTATAGTGAGTTGAAAGGCATAGTAAGGCCAGTGAGATCAGTTTGTAGTGTGTACAGTAAACAGTGCGCTCCAGGAGTGTAGGTGGACCAAATCACTGATCTTCCCAGAACATTCAAAACAGAAATTGTAATTTACTTTGGGACCTTAGATCTGAAATTTGACTCATGAACTCATGATGAATGTGTGATGGTTCTTAACATATACATTTTGGAGGTGATATTCCTCTATGGGACTGTGTACACGTTCACATAGATCCTGTTATTTTATATTATTTATTCATATTGACAGCAGTAAAAGATGGTTTTTACTTGTGTGGCAGACTAAAGCTAATGCAAATTCAGTAACCATCCCTTAAGTACAGGGGAAGTAACTAAAAGAGAAAGCTCTCCACTTGGCTATTGCTGTGAATCACCAAATAAGAAATGTGTCTGTTGAACTTCCCAGTCTATGTGGAATAAGTGTTAACTCAGTATTCTCTCCTTGGTGAATGCAGGGCACATATGTGCATTTGGCCTCTAGCAGAGTCAAGTAAGTCACCTCTACCAGCCCTTGAAAAACAGGACTAGCAAGACTTCCTGCTGTTTGTAGAACAAGGTTACTAAGCTAGTCCAGTGTTGTCATAAAAATGCATTAAGCACTTGTAAAATTATTAAGTGCTAAACATTGAGTATTTTTTATTTGCGATTTTGAAACCAGTCTGATGAATGTTCTTAGTAAACATAGTTGCAACAAATGCATATATTACAAAGTCTTATGATAAGAAAATTAAAGGCTATGCAGGGCAGCAGAAATGCGTTTTAGGTCTGAACTCTAAAATACCACAGTTAGTGGAAATGAAGCTTGTAACCATTCTGTTGCTTTTCCAGAAAGGAGCATAGCATTGTATTATGAGCAATAATAACAAGTAAAAAAAAAAAAATCCTAACAAAAATTTTCATTTTCAGTAGCTGTTACTTAAGTAATAGGTTGAGTTTTTGAGGATTTTTTTCTCAGTTTAGGAATGATATCCTGCAATCTGCATCACTTAGGAGATTTTAGTTTTCTGTTAACTTCCTACCATGGACAGTTGCAGGTGAATGAATCAGTGTGTGAAGACAATTAATGTGTTTGAGATTTTGGAGGGAGGTTTTTGTGAGTTTTGTTGGGATTTTTATTTTCTTTTATTAGACTTGGAATATTTCTAGCTATCTAATCTCATCTGAACACATGAGGGTCTGAATATTATATATTTATATTCTTGAGACATGCATCAATTTTTATAAGTTAACATGGCAATTTTATATTTGCCAGAATGCAGAAGCTTTCTCCACTTTTAAAAGATTTTATTTTCATTAAGCTATGAATGCAGAAGAGTGTCTGTCAGGTTTTTTTTTTTTTTTTTCGCATTAGCTCGACTGGTTTATCTTAAGCATACTCAGTAGACTTGCCTCAGTTTTTCTCAAGCTATTGTTCTTTTTTACACCGCGTTTGCACACTGCAGTGCATCTAGGGAATTTCAGCAGTCGGAATATACATGAAAAGAGACCCGCTCTACTTTCATAAGGTCCCTGGATGAATTGGACGAAACCTCAAGGCCCCATGGTGGAGCCAGAGCCGCATTCATATTCCTTGCCATCACCACACATATGATAGCATGAAGCCCAGACCAATCGAAAACTTGACAGTAAGCCTTTTGATTTTGCGGGGAAGCCTTCATCAAGCTGAGAGAGGGAAGGGAATATAGCCCAAACTGGACTTCATACTGTGGCAAGTTTGAAATCCCAGCCCAACCACAGAGCTGTTTGATTGGAATAGTTGGAAACTGTGTCCAGGAATTCGGCAGCAAGAACTTGGCTTTCAGTTACTCCTGCCTTTTTAAAGGAAAACTCACCATACAGGTCACTTAGAAGCCTTATTTATTTCATCAGGATTTTAAATATGTACATTCTCACAAAGCATAGTTGTAGCGTGTAGTGTGTAGTGTCTGCTGCTGTACAGTTCTGTTCCACAGCAGCTTTGTTTCTTAGCCTCGTGGTGGAACACTCTTGGCTAAAGCTGCACACTTTGACATTGTTTTCTAGTCCGTCTCATTATTTGGTCCTTAGTCTACTTGAGAAACAGAAAGAAAAAAAAAGAACCCTCCTTTACATCATGTGTGTTAGCATTAGCTTCTCCTTTAAACATTACGCCTGCCCATGTCTTGTGGGTGTGGAGTGAAACTAATCTCTACTTATTTGTTTGGGAATTTCAGCAGAAAGTCAGAATTGCTGTTGAACTCATTCATGATGTGTCATCAGTTATGCCATTGAACAACTAATATTCTTCATCCTTTTCTGGCTTCTGTGTCTGGGTGCTGGCGTGCCTTGATATCTGCAGTGGTGCCTTTGGATTTGTAGAGGAAGAGCTGAGCATTTCCTCCTGGGGGAGAGAGTGAAGCCTCTCCTGCAGCCCTCCCCCCAGAATGCTTAATTTTAAAACTACAGAGATTCTGCACTTTTGGTGCCTATCTAGAACTGCATTTTATTCCTTGTCACCCCTGGAATTGTGATCCAATTATGCCTCAACCCAGCTCTCAGTCAGACAAAACTCTTGTTGACTTTCATGAGAGTTTGTCTAATTAAAAGACGAGTTGGGAGTGCAGAAGAGATAAATACCAGAAGCATGTAAAAGTGGCAAACTGATAGATTTGTGCTTTGTGTCAGAAGGTCATCCCTATAACACACTTTCCTGATTGCGATGGGAGACTTCTTTTCCATGGAGTGGTACACAGTCCCCCCTTCAGTGCAGTGGTGCCTTTTATAGACTGCAATTCCTTATGGCTGAAGCAGAGTGCAAAACATGTAATATTGTCTTGTGGCAAGTAAATGGGAGTGCTGCTACTTTAAAATGTTTCGTGGGGTTTTTGTTTGTGGTTTGGTTGGTTTTTTTTTTAACGGCAGCAAGACTTCTTTCTGGCAGCCTCCCACCACCAAAAAGGTAGGGAGAGGTTGGGGAGGTGTGTGGGACATATCAGAAAGCCAGCCTGGAGCTCGGGAGGGGTTTATCTGCAAGCCCTCCCATCCTCTCCTCCAGGGCAGACGGGAGCGCAGCTGGAAAGAGGTGCTGGGTTTGCAGTGCCTGCTGCTCACACGCTCTCCAAGGGCTGTGCTGGCTGTGAAGCAGAGTGGAGGCTTGGTGCAGATCCATCCCTGTGGCATGTTAAAGCTCTGTTGGATTGGCTATTCAGCAATGTTTCCTCAGCCAACATTTTGGGTTTGGTTGATTAGATTATTTCTTAATACCACAACACTGTATAAGAGCATTTACTTTAGCTAATAAGTTTTAGGGTAAGCTGCAAGGTTCAAATGAATCAATTTTAAGCACAAAACATCATTAGAAAATTATTAGCTTAGAAGCTTAATGTTAAGGAGGAATCTAAACCAGAACTTTAAAGGTTGAATTGCAGAATATTAAAATGTCTTTATAGCTCTCAGAATCATCTCCAAGAAACACTCAAGAAATTTTGAGACTATAAAATTGAATCTATGTACATCTTGACCCTATAACTCATGTGAATGCATGAAAATTGCATCATATAAAACCATATGCAAGGTATTAGGATGGTATCTCTGTTGAGTTGTATTTAAATGGCTGCAGAACATAAACATCCCAGGCTCTGCACATATCCAAAACAGAGGCAACTTTCTGCAGGTCTGCAGAGAGAAAAGCTCCATGTGATTCTCACTGAGAGCTCTCTGCATTATAACCCAGAGGGTTCTGAGTGCCCAAAGCACTTGCCATGCCCCTGGAAGAGCAGAGTGCTCCCACATCTAGAGAGGATGACTCTGTAGCCTCTTCCTCTTCTGTTCCTCAGCTCTGCCAGGTAGGTACTGCCAACAGCACCAGCCATTCTCACTGCTGTACACCCAGCTGCTTCCCAGGAATTTTGTGGAACAGGAGTACCCCATGTTGTCAAGAGTTAATAATTATACCAAATATATGCTCTGTGATTAAATAACACGCAGCTGGAAAAATTAATCACATCTTGCACCGAGAAATGCTTAAGACTTTTAAAGCAGCAATAGGTGCAGAATTTAACATTTAAAGATCCCTTGAAATGCCAGGGAATGAATATAAATGACTTGGTGCTCTATAGTATTTCAATACAGCGATGCCAACCAATGGAAGTGCAGGGTTCAATCCTGCTATTTTATAATAGGCTAGTAAATATTTTATCTTGTGCCATGTTCCTTTTACATGAAATTTTAGTACAAACCCACCACTCCCTTAATAAAGCAGAAGTTTAAATTCATTAATTTTTTATATGGTTGATGCTATCTGTTTACCCCACTGCATGGGCACAGGCAAGGAGAGACACTCTTTTTCCTCTGTGCTCTTTCCCTCTTTCCTCAGCTTGTCCTGCATTTTAGGATATAAGGCTTTATTTTTCAGAAAGCTTGTCCCATTGAAGAAAAAAAATATAGTGCCATTTTGTTTGCTTTGCTGAAGGTGCAGACCTGAAGAATCAGTGCTGTGTATAAGCTGCCTCACCCTGCAGTTTCTCTTACCAGGGGCTCATTTGTATGCAGAGGGGATTAGTCAGAATTTACTGTAGCTTCGCCCTGGGGAGCTGTGAACTCCCTAGGAATATGCTCTGACGAAAGCGTGCAGTTGGTAAGATTAGAACAAACCCTTCTGCTACAGAAAGTGCCTTGGTCACTCACTAGGCCTCCAACATTGAAATCATTTTCATTTATAACCTTTTTGATCATTCAACCTCAAAGAAGCCTTGGCTTTTATGACAGCTTGCACCAAAATTGCCCAATTATTTGGGGGGGGCAGGGAAGAGAGGAGTGAGTGAGAATCTGAAAACAGTCAGATGTGAGAGACAGGGCACTTGATCTGTGCTCATGGCTTTTCCTTCCCTTCTCCTACCAATATTTTTACAGCTGTTGACATATATTGAGTTACATGTGGCTGTGCCATATCCCCACGGTATAGTTTCAAAGATCTGTTCACCGTAAAGTGTGCTGTTCTCAAGTAAATGACTCTGACTTCAAGAAAGCACAGTAGTTTAAATGTTACTATAAATACAGGAGCTAAGACATTTTAATTATAATTTTTGAGTTATACAGTGCTCTCTACGTACACGAGGCATTTACTAAAGGCTGGGGCTGTGCTCAGGTTACTGTGCTCTCTCGTGGATAAGGCAGTAATTGCAAGCAGCTCATTCTGCTGATCGCCTTTATTTGCGTGTATTTGCACAGTGTTTATTGACAATGAACATCTTGCATTTGGGAACTCAGCTGTGGGAGCTAAAGAAAGAAAGAAAAAGAGGTGATTCAGAAAAAAAAATTCAAATTCAGATTCAAGAGGTTTTTTTTTGTTTTGGGATATCTTAGGGTTGTTTCTTTTGTCAGAATATTAACAATGTCGGAATATGTTATAACTTTAGTTAGGAAATATCAGCACATCTATTGTCCTTTCAATGCCCTTCCAACTTGCATCTGGTAACTAGGGCAGATTGAGAATTCAGTACTAACAGATCTGTCCAATTTTTGAGAAAATCCCAGGGTATGAGTTCATTGCTGATTAATTTTTTCATCAGTGTAGTAGTGTTGTCTTTGGTGAGATTATTCCTAATTTGCTCTGATGAAAGGGAAAAAAACCCACATTGTCAAAGTGGGCGCTGCTGTCTTGGGTATAAATAGGTACAAGGTGTGGGGAAAGCACAGATGAGCAGCATTATGTGCCAGGAGGTTTGTTTTTAGCTGTCAGTGGGTTGGTAGTGTTATTTTACTTTTACTTTTTGAAAAAAAAAACATTATAAAAAGCTTTTACAATACTTTAACTTGTGCATCAGTCCCAGTTAGGTACAGTAAGGGTTCCCACCCTGGCTATGGAGATGTGATCCTTTTCCTTTGGGCTGGTACATGCAGCAGAACGGTGTGTGTAAGCTTAAATAATTTTGCAGAATGGTGACATCATCTTTCAGAGAGATCTTCTAAGATCTATCAAATCAAGTATCAGTAGGGCTCTCTAAATGAATTTGTCTCCCTGCTTTACCTGTGCCACAGTCATTGTAATGGAGATTTCAACTCTCTCTGCTATGACTACTGCATACTGTAAAAGCAGCTCCTCTTGGTGCTTTCAGGTCCTGATCCAATATTCACTGGAAGCAGTAAAAAAGAAGAATCTTTCAGTGACTGAAACTAATTTTGGATCAAGCCTTTACTGCAGGCTTGGATGCCCATCATTGCTGATGGCATGTTTTTGGTCATGCAGTCTACCAATCTGCATAAATTAATAAATAGTATGCATAATAGATAGCACATGTATAGTGAACCGCATCTCGTGGTTGCCCCGAACGACTGCTGCAGTTTTTAGCAGCATTTCCCATGGCTTTGACTAGAAAAGCTGCAAAAGTTGGAGTGCCTGGGCTTTGTGGAAGTCCTCAGTGCCATTGGCAGCAGATCCTCCTTGGCCATTAAGCAGTGCTTCTGTGTCACTCAGCCAGGGAATGCTATGTACTTCCATTTAAAAACAGTTGTGAAGTCTCCTGAGTAGGAACTGAAAACCCTGGACCACCATCAGAGCTACGTCCTCTGGCCTTTCCCCTCCAAAATTGTAACAGTTATTTTTTAATGTGTTTTTGAGTAGCAGTGGGAAAGTCCACAGGCTGCAGAGATTGTAGGAAGGTACTGAGACCATCTACCAACTCTTAACATCTTTTACTGGATTTGGACTCAAATCTTTGTGTGCTTCCTTTACTTATAACTTCACCTCTTTTGTGAATCAAACCCAGCTTTTCTGTTGTGCAAATTGTACAGGAGAGTGAGGTCCAGAGAAAGATTTTTTTCTCCTTCTGAGCACCACTATGAACTCTTACTGAAGAGAGCAAGACCATTCATCTTTAGCACCTTGCAGCTTGTTTTTTCTTTCAAAAACTTCTTTCAAAGTCAGAGTGTAGGCAAGTGATCTGAATGATGAGAATAAGCCCTGTTCAGATGTACCTGGTCCCTGGGCAACATTTGAGATGGGAAAGGCTGTCCGTTTGCATTCACCTTACGGACATTTCTATATGTGATACCTTCTATTTTCCATGCTAGTTAAACAGGCTTCTTCCTGAGAGGAGGATTAGGAAGCTTTGGTAACACTCTATTAATACATCGTTAGCTATGTACAAATGAAGTGGTTAATTAATTGATTTTGTGGATATTTTTGATTATGTAAATCAAACCCAAGCAATAATAAGTCCTGTTGCTGGAAGTAGCACATGGGCCAGCTACCTTGCAAGCAGATGTCTGGTCGTGAATGCATCAAAGGTTTGCATGTACAGTTCTTGGCATTTCTTTTCATTATCACAATTATCAGGGAGTGCAGATGAGCTGGTTTTTCCCTGCATCCTGTTGGATGGTTGCTTTCGAGGGAGGAGCCTGGGTGCAGGCAGTGTCAGGGATGCAGCATCTTCCTTGTCCGTGCAACCACCAGGGACACTCTGTCTCAGGCAGGCTGGGGCTGAGGCTGGCCTCGGGGCTCTGGCAGAGAAGGGCAAGGGCATCTCAGGCACTCCTGGGGCAGCCAAGCAAGACAGGCTCCCTTCTGCACCTCCTCTGTCTTTTAAATGACTTGTATTTGTCCAGTCTGCGTAAGCTAAAATTTAAGATTTGTATTCAGAGGTGCTGACTGACACGTTTCCTTTATGAATTCTTGTGGATTGCTATTGATTTTTTACTGTGGTTTTCAAAATCCTACTTCTAGGACTCTGGAGATTTCCCTGCTGCAATAATAATGTATTGTCATTCTTAATATCTCAGCTTCTTGACACAATATTCATATTAAAACCACAAAAAAGCTACATTAGAGTAACACCGAGGGTGTGCCTGGAACCCACCAAGGCAGGGGAAATCAAAGTCAAGGCTGAAAATTAGGGCTGACACTGTGAAACGTATCCCATTGTACTTAAGTACTGGAGTTCATCTGTGATTGCAAGATCACTTGCATTTGAGAGATGGATTCCTCCGTACAGCTGAAATGAGTTATGATGTGTTGTAAATCCTAAGGATTAACTGTTGTAGTTGAGAGTGCCTATTTTTGTGGAGAAGTACATTAAGCCAGCATTATGGAAGCTGCTTTAAACATCTTTTATGAAATTTTGTTCTCTTTCACACACAGGGCTATTAAAAATTCATTCTGCATTTCTGCCACTTGCATAACAATTCTGGATCAGATTGTTCAGGTCAATAAGGAGAGAATAGAAATGTCACAGCATTGTTTGTATAGTTGCCTTTCCCTGGTCTTAAAATTAAAACCAAAACACAGTTTATGGGGAAAAGGGGTTTTTACCTTGGTATTTATTTAAGGATCCTTAGGTACAGCACTTTGTCAAGGTGGAATGCCCTGAAATGCACACACTGCACCCCCCCCACCAAAGTGCACACAATTATAGGCCTTGTAAATTAGCATATCTGTTAAAGATTCCCCTATGAGAGGCTCGAGTGAACCCCTCGTTCTGAGGAGCCTTCCCCCTGGCTGGGCCTGTCTGAGTTTACAGAATGTGTTTTGGAGAGGCCCTTGGTGTCTGGGGCTTCCAGACTGTTTGGTCTCCTGGTTTAATGGTACAGTGGGTCTGAGCTGAGTTATCAGACATGGAAAATTACAAGTATGTGGGCTAAAAGCACTAAGAATACATAAAACTATATAAAAGGGTATATAAGAGTGGTATAAAAGAAAAGGCAAAAAATCATCCTGGCATCAGTATGAGTTTGTAGCCGTTTTCCCCTTAACTATATTGCCCCCAAAACATTATGCAGACGTGCACTGTCTTTTATGAGTGTGATAAACAGTTTGATTTATTCACCCCTGTGATGTAAATAGGTGGTGCGAATGCTTGTGGCACCATGGAGCTATTGGAAGGCCTTCCATTTGACCATGTCTTTTGACCTTCCTCATACTGTCTCTCTGGGAGTTAAATTTTTCCAGTCACACTTTTTCTTGCTAAGTTGGAGAGTTTACTTGAGTTGTTCATTGGTTTCTCCATGTGCTGTGTGAAACCCTGTGGAGTGTCAGGAATGAGAGTTGAGAAGTAACAGGGAGATTTCCTGTGGCTGAGGAGAGGCCCGGAGGGCATTGCTTGCTGGTGAACATCTCCAGGGAGTCAGGGCTGCTCATTGGCACAGGGTGCACGTGGTTCTCTGCTGCCATCACCCACTTTAGCACCAGAACAAAACAGAGATGTTCTGACAAAATTAAACAAATCAGGTATCTAGGTTTATATTTTAGAGCAAGGTATTTTAACAATATTTTTATTAATGGATTTAGAAATAGCTGTTTATGCCCCTTTTCATCTGCTTCTCTCTTCTGTTATTCATGCTCATGTGAGAATCCATCTGACACTACCCCTCCTAGTTCATTAAGGCATTATGAAGGGGTTTCTTTATAAATGAGGATTATGGGTCATTTGCATGCATCTAGGATCTCTTTTGGTGCTGTTTTGAGCAGTGAACAGATAGGGACAGGAAGGAGACACATAGATTTCCATCAGAGAGGAGCATTCAGACCTTGTGAGCACCTGAGAGCTCCACACATGTGGATATGCACAGTTTGTGCAACATGACCTGGCAGTCTTGATGAAGACTCAGGGGAGCATGACCAAGGATTATTTTGAAGTAGATGTTGACCAGCTTTACTTTCTACCTGCCTCTGAAGACAGCAGTGGGCTAAACTGAGGTTTGGTGTAATTAAATGGAGCTCTATCAAACACCGGAACTGTGCTCTGTGCACAAAATGTCCCACTGTGTTTGGATATTCAACAGCACTTGAAGAATTTGTATATGTTGTTTGCTGTTATGAATATTCTGATATTGAAAAGTAGAGCATCACCTCAGCTGCTTTCAAAGATGTGGCATATTTTAGATTAAATTAATTTTAGAAAGGCCAGATGAAGTTACAGGTTTACCTGGAAAGCTTATTTTCCTCTGGAGAGATGGCTCATGCCTTTCCCTGAGCAGACACATCACACTGCTGGCACTTTGCATTGGTTAACACAATTCAGAGGGTAAATACTGGTAACTTACTGCATCAGAATGCAACTACTGGTTCTTTAACCGACTGCAAATCACAGTTTTTATCATATCCACCAACATCCCCAAAGTGTAGTGTAAATGTTTGAGAAAGATCAGTTACTCATTCCATGTACCATCACAGTAAGGTATTTCACTTGAAAATATTAAACAACATTGAGCCACAAAACTCTTAAATAGAGAAAAACATTAAAGATGGCCTTAAAAACAGGTATGTTCCCCAATATTATCACACCTGATCAGTTTAAAGTAAATTCAGTATTTTCAAACAAAAAATTGGTTTTGTTTCTTTGAAATTATGAATTCCTGAGTTAATCTTTCAAGTGAATTATAAATCCCTGTAAATGCACTTAGCATTGGCATGAGTTATAGTTACGAAAATTGGAATGAAGATAAATCATGTTTCCTTGGTGAAAATCTAATAATAGCAGTCAGGTCCATACAACACTGCTGAGATATAGATCCCCTGTTCTGTGACTGTGATGTGCTCTGAGGAGCTCATGCTGCCCACCCTCGAGATCAGGGTCCACGAAGCTCAGTATTGGGCACTTTCAGTACTGTAAGAGTTTTATCAAAACTGTGACACTTGAAGTGGTGCAAATTACACCTAAAACAAGGAAGCAAACTGGATTGCTTAATTTTGGAAGGGGCAAGATGAGATTTTTTCACTTTAAGAGTGATGATAATCCTGAGTCTTTTAGCAACACAAGGTCAACGGCAGCTCCGATAACCTGTGCCAGAGCAAGGATTTTTTGGGGTGTTGGGGGAGGACTGGCAGTACAAAGATGCTGTGCAAGGGAGTGGGCAAGGCAGAGGGGTGCAGCTCCAGTGAGGTGTGCTGACCCCTCTGACCTCATGCCTGTCACAGGAATTAAGCTCGATGTTTTACAGAGTCAGACCTCAAAAAAGAAATAAAAAAATCCTTTGAGGTCCTCACCATCCTTTTCTAGGAAGTGTATTGGGGAGCCCTTGCTAAAAAGGATCTTGGAGAATTGTTAGTATTAAACTGCTGTCAGATTACCGAAGTGTAACAATGTACAGGACCTGCACTTTCAGCCACTGTCTCTTCAGTGTGTGGGTGAATGTCAAAGGGAATATTTTGTGTCAGTTCCTTGTGACCCAGATTCCACAGAAGTCTCTTATAAAATAATCTTTGAGCAAACACTACTCACACGTCCTAAGGACACCTCATCCCCGTGAACCCAAAGGTAGGAGTGAAGCTGCTGTGCACTGTAAGATCTGTGACTTTCTGAGAATTTTGGTCTTGTTTGATAGTTCAGCCTTTGTGCCCTGCAGATCCATTTTAAATTGTCTGAAGCAGAAATAAATCTATTACAATGACCACCATTTAAAAAAAATAATAATACAAGATGGGTCTGTGAAGAGGTATTAAAAAGTAGGAATGAAAGGCAGAAGTTGTAAGAAAAACCTGTTCATTGGACAGACCTGCAATGCAGTAAATAATAACCTCAGATGTGAAAGTCAGCCTGTTCTAGAAAAAAGGCAGTGGAAAGGACTTTTTTTCTCTTTTTTATTTTTTTTTTCTGTGGGTCTAGGGGAGAAAAGGTCCTTTATTCTTTAGTAACTTTTCTGATTTTAAATATGTGCTTGTCTGGTCATGAGGAGCAAGGTCATTCCTACTGCTCAGGGCCTAGGCTTTGTGCTGGCGTTGGTGGGAGCTTCTCTCCTCTCTCCTTTTCCTCCCTCCCTCTATCTCTCCTTTTCTTTTTCTCCTGAGGTGCAGATGGCCACATTTGCAGGTTAACTGGAACAGCTGGAGGCACATTATTAGCTTCCTGCTGCTAACTCATATTTGCTTAGATTTTTTTTTTAACAGCAACATAATTTACAAGTAGTAGGCCAGTGACAAAGCTGGCATGTTCTAAATCCGCATCTGATTTATATAATGCTGTTGCTTATCAGTGAATGAAGTCATAATTATTGCTTTGTACCATTAAATAGCATAAATATATAAACTGTTACACAAATTACAGCAAATGTTTCCTCTAGGGAGCTCTAGACAAAATTTTAATGTAGTGCATTTGTCTGTGGTGGCAGTTTCTATGGTATATAATAATGTTGATAAATTTTACTGTAGCAAGTGACATTTTATAACATTAATCCTGGTGGTAAAAATCTGATGAATACTACAGCTGTACTGGTGGATACAAGAAGAAAGAAAGCTTTTGACACCAAGTGAATTGATTTTAATAGTGCTTTAGAGCTCCAAAGCACAAGGATGGTGCAGAGATGGTAGATCCTTCGCTGAAAGGGGAGAGGACTCGGGCAGGTGCTGGACAGCGAGGCACCAGGGAGCTCGACTTGACGATGGTGATAATTAATTCTTTTTAAAATCTTTATTGATAAATACTTCCTGTGCTTTGAAAAGCAAAAGGAAGCCAAATGGTGCGATGAAGCCATTTTAAATCCTCCCCAGTTAGTTCAGCTCAGCACACGTGAGTGAAGACCCTGTGCTCAGACGTTGCTCCCGATGCCAGATGCGCAGGCTCGGGGCCCTGTGCCCGCTGGCAGCTGCCGGACAAGCTGGGCACAGGGCACGTGCCAGTGGACAACTGGGCCACTCGTGACACAAGGACTGCCACGAGAAGTTCTTTCTCTGACTCTACTTGCATGTAGCAGGAACAGAGTGGTACAGGCAGGTTTTAGCACCTGTCAGTAACAGCATAAGTGATGTTGTAGGTTTTGTGATCCTTTAGAAATTGCCATCACGTCGCTCTGTGATCCAGGGCCCAGTGCCTGGGCTGGGGTTGGCCCGTGCTCTCTGTGCAGGCAGTGGGGTAGCACAGCACTGCCAATGGTGCTGGGCCCAGGACAGTCCCCGCCAGAAAGCCCTGGGATTGTCACCACTCATGCCTGAGGTGTCTGGCTTCAATCATGGCTGAGAGCAGCTGGTGTGCTCCCCTCCTCAGAGACACCTGCCAGGCATGGAGGCAGAGGGAGCAGCCCCAGAGCGAGCCCGGGCTGTGCCCTGCCTGTCCTGCCAGCTGTCTGAGGATTGGTTTGGTTTGTTTTTATTCCTGGAAATAAGGACTGCTTATTTTCTCCAGAATAGCTTTTAAAATATAAATGAATAACTCAAAGGAGAATCCTAGAGGGCACTGTACTTGAGACACTTCTGTAGAAATGGAGAGCAGTATAGTTTTTGTGCTCAGTCCTTTAGACTGCCATGACCATTCCCCTCCTGAAAGTGTATTTTTCCTGTTTTCTTCACGATATGACTTCATTCCTTTTCAAATTCACATCTCTGTTTCAATAACATCAAAGATGGACCTAGAGAGTTAAAATTGTAATTGCAATTGTTAAAATTCCATGACCATAGAGAAAATCCCAGTGACTTTAGACTGAAGAGCACTGAGGTTCCTGACACACTGTGGCACGTTGATAGCATTTTCCTTCAGAGGGCCTTATATGTTCCATATGGGTTTTCTTTCAGTTGTTTGTTTCCTGCATTTTTAGCACTTCATGGGCCCCCAGTAATTATCTTCCTTTCTGAGAAATCGTATGTTCTTTCCTGCCATCCATTAGCATGAAATTTATTGAGTGATTGGGGATTAGTCACTGTTCTCTCTGGGGGCTGGAGTGGTGATGTCGGAACAATGTATAAGGAATTCTCCCCCAAGGATGTTGTGCCTCCCTGCTCTTCTGTACCACCTGGGGATGCAGAGGGCTGAGTAGCACCCCTCGCCTGGCGGTGTGGGGGGTACTGCTCTTTACACAGCCTTAGGGAGATACCTTAGAGAGGTACAGACTATAAACTTTGCTACTGGCTTAAGTGGTTGGGGTTTCAGACACCAGCACTGCTTTCAAAACACGAACGTTCCCAAGAGCACTGCAGCTCATGCTGTGGTGCTGCAGGCACTGTTAGAGGCAGCCAGGGTGGGAAGCCCACGGCAGGGGCAGTTTCCCATGACGGGGGTAGCAGTGGCTTTGTTCTGGGACAGCCGTGCTCCACCTTCCTTTGCCTGGCCTTCCTCCATCAGACCTCTCACCCGCACCATGGAGCAGGGCCTCTGGGAAGCTCCATCTGCAGCCTTCCCTTTGCTCCAGCTGCTGGCCAGAGTGGCAGGTGAGGGAGCTGAGCTCTATGACTGGTGGTCTCTGTCCCTAAGGAGGATTGCAGTGGTAGTGCCATGTGGCTATGGCTTTGGAACTCTGAGATTTATTTTGAAAGTGTATTGCTTGACAGGGTTGTGCTTCTTAGTAAATATCTGCACAGTCCTTTACGGCTTGTCAGCAGGTGAAAAAATAATTTTATTTTCATGGTTCTTCCATTAACAATTTTAAAAAGAAAAACCTCTTATAATGTACTCTGGAAATGTGAATCCTAAGCTGTATGTTTATAATGACTAATTTCTTAATCAGCTCAATGCACACCTGAATCATGGTTAATAATAGGGGCTGTGCAAGCTTTGTTATGTATTCTGCAGTACTGCAGTGATTCCCAGCTCCCTGTAAAGACCATCAGTCCAGTCCCAGCACCAGGCATATTACAGAAACTGCCTCAAGTTCACATCTCACCCTCTGCAGTGGTTGCCAGGGCCGTAGGTAGGCCTGGCTGTGTTTATTCACTTCAGCATCTCAAAGCAATTACAAAGATGCTGTATGTCCAGCCAGCTTGGTCCATGGCAGCATTTCGTTTGTCTTTAAGGGATGGTGAAGATGTGTTTGATGTCTGTGCATGAAGCAACAGGGCCATCTAGAACAAAAGCCTGTGCTACATTTACTTTGCAAAGTTGCTCTGCCTTTGTGTGTCTACTAGAAACACTTATGCTTGAATGCAGTGTTTGATTTTTTTTCAGCTACTCTAAATAGATCATCTTTACAGACCACAATAAAATGTTTGTGTAATGCTTAACTGTACATTAAGTAAAAACCTGCATTAGAATATCCCTGTATTACTTCTATTGGTTAAATAAGAGCATAAAGACAAGTATCCCCACAATTCCCATTACCATTCAGCACTTAGTTACATTAGAAAAATGAGGCATTGTTCTGCCAACTTTTGTTTCCCTCCATTTGTGCTACTTACCACTTATGAATCCAGCATGCCGACCCATGCTGCAATTACTCCTGAAATCCAGCTATCATGGCACACGTGGGTACCGTGGCACAGCTACTGCCAGGGCTTGATGGCTAGCACTGGTCTCCTGTGCTTGCATCTAGAGCGTTGTTGGTTTGAGCTGGTGTATAACTAATAGCATTAGGAAGGTGTAGGTGTTTTGTTGTCTGCTGAAGCATGATTTGTATTGCATTAAAGCATCCTGGTGGTTTTAAACAGGCTAAAGGGGTTTTTCAGCTGTGGTCAATTACTGAGCTGCTGCACCAGCAGTGTGCAGGGTATTTGGGTGGTCACAGAAGCCTGTATTGTGCTGACACCTCGCCCAGGCCTTTGCAGCCCAGCTGAAGCAGTTGATAGGCTTGTTTGGGACTGTTACAGGTTCATGAGTATATTGCAGAGTCTCTTTTTATACTCTTCTGGTCGACTGTCCTGTGCTTTGCTCCAGGAGGAGTGCAAGGTGTGCATATCTTCTCCTCTTCCTCATGAGACTGAACACTCAGACTGCACCTTCACTGCTGCATAAATTGGCACAACTGGACAGGCTCCCTTCACCACCTCTCCAGGCAGCATGAGGGCAGGGGCAAGGCCAGCCACTGCTGTTCAGCTCCAAACCAGGGCATCTGTTTTACAGGGGGGCTGGGGGCAGGAACCAAGGTTCAAAGCTGCCTCTGCTTGTATGGAGAAATCAATATTTAGCCATAAAACCAGGAGAGGTATGTTTGGGAATCACAGCCTGAATGAGAGGGTTCCAGTATTGTCATAGAAGATAAAACAAGAGGAAAACATTTTGAATTTACTCTTTGTGTATTGAGGCCTTTTATTATTCATCAGTAAGTAAATATAAGCTAAGGGAGTGATTTGTTTCTAACAAGCTTATAAAATACTAGAGTCATTTGTGAGTTTATTGGAGTGCTGATTATAAACATTCCCTCATGCACACTCCTTTGTGTCAAATTAACATTCAAAATACAAATATTGTATCTTTGAATATTTTTGTAATCTCTTCCCAAGTATTTGAAATCTTCGATGAGAGACGATTGATGATGTTACGTGAAAAGTAGCCAAGCGCTCTGTCACAGTTTTGGACATATTTTTCATTTCTTTGGCATTTGCTTTGCTCATGCTGTTTCTTTGAATTGCCTGCTTCATGCTCTAGCATTTTGGATTTTGATACAATGCATAATTGATGCTCATCTAGCTGCAAAGATTCAACTGTTGTGTGTGCCACGCTGCCTGCACGCCTCTTCCCGAGATGTGCCCCACAGCCTGCCAGGGCCAGTGCCTGATGGAGCAGTGGCTGGTCACACTGGGGCTGGGTGGCCTTGGCACCACTCCCCACAGCTGCTGGTGCAGTTCAGGTACCTGGGAGGCACCAGGGCATCCTGGGTCTCCCAAAGCACTCCCTCGAGGAGCTGGACTTTTCTAATCACACCTCAGATGTGATTAGAAAGGAAGCCCTGTTCTTGCACTTCCTCTTGTGCATCAATGCACTTTCTGTTAGTAATCAAAGGAATAGAAATGTAAAGAGTAGGCACTCATCCCTTAGGCCATTGTTTTAGACCCTTCCTCTGTAGGCAGTTTTCCAGAAGGATAAGCTGTTTGGCGAAGGCATCCCAAGGCCTTTTCAGGTGTTGCTGGTTGAGACTAATGAGCTTTAGGAAACAGATCTTGGCAGACCTTCCTGCCTCTATGGCTACAGACTTGCCACTTCACCCCCTCCATGCTGGTACAGCAGGTGGATTTGTAGTTCAACAGGACAGACCTTTTATTTTACAATTTTTTTCTCCCATTCCCACTAAAACAATCCCTATATTGTCAGTACTCAAATTCTTTGCTTTTCCTATCCATGTGTACCTTGCTTTTACTAAGCAGAGGAAAATCCTGCAAGGGTGGGTCTTAGGCTAACATTATTATAGTGGCTGCCATTTAAAAAGTCAATTTTTGCCTACAGGCAAAGTATTGTTATCAGAGTTCATACCTATTTTGCATATATATGATTGTATCTTCCCTACCTCTCTGGGGTGATAGGAGCAAATGCCGACTTCTTAATGCCAATTGTTGAATCTGAGGTTAAAATAAGAACTCACAAAAAAAAAAAAAAAAGGTGCGTAGCAGGTCTCTGACAGAGACAAACCTTTTTGGTTGAAGCAGAGACTCCATGATGGCTTGATTAAGAATCTTATTTTATTTGAGGGCGCAGCTGAAAAGCAGCTTGATCTTTCATTTTTCATTCTTTCTCAGTAACTTTTGCAGGGCTGTGGAATATGGTTCTTCTCATGTGGACTTATTAGGTGGATACCCCTAAGTCTCTTTCAAGTTCAATGATTGCACATCAGGCCTTTCTCTGCAGCAATCCAACTACACCTTTGGATCTTTCCAAGTCATCTCAGCCACCTCTGCATGGCTCCAGTCCTTACCGTGCATGCCCTGAATGCACCATCCTGCTGGGAAGATCTTAGTGCTTCATTGTGGGCAGAGGCCTGGGGCTTGGCTTTTTTTTATTTAATTTTTGAATTTTTTTAATGTAACTTCTGAGAGCGAGAGGAGTTGCAAAGAGCCCAGGAAACCTTTACAATGCCATGAGACTGAGATCTGGGTGAGTTTAAACAAAAATAGCTGTGTAGGACTCCTGCTGTTAGTGAGCCATCAGAGCCTCCTGGATGTTGTTGTGTTTTGATACTGTGGCATGCTCACCCTTTCAGGTGGCTGGAAGAGGGCTGTTTCAGCACCACTGTAGGACTGGATCTTCTAGATCCATTTATTTAACCAAAAATGTTCTTATCTTTTACACTAAGTTTTCTGTCACAGCCCACATATGTTCTCCAGAGTCTGTCTACAGTGTGAGAGTTTGCACATGGCTTTCCTTAATGGATTCAAAAGCTAATGACATATAAAATGAAGTAAATGTGTTTCTAAAAAAAGGATAAAATCAACCTGGCCATGTTGTGTACTGACAGAGTATCTGCCAACAGCCATATATGCCTGACCAAGCCAATCAAATAGTAAAATAGAAAGGAATTTGTTTACAAAGGCAGAAGCCAAAGTCATGTGAGTTTAGCATCTTTTAGAAGAAGGTTTCTGCACGTTTCCCTGCTGCTAGTGCCCCTCACAGCTCTACAGGATGTGTGTGCTGTCCCTGAGCTCTCCTTCTGGGCAGAGCTCAGGGAAACTACTTCAGTGCTGCCTGTCCAGTTCCAGATCATATGTGAAGTGTGCAAGCTGGCATGCTCACATGCAAGACAACAAACACGTGTAAAGGTGTTACTGGTTTGCCATTAGGTTTTGTGCATTGTAATCCATGTTTATATGTTAGATTAAGGCTACCCAGAGTAACTTTACAGTCTGTGTTACACAGAGCCCTTGCTCAGCTGTGAGTACTCTTCCAAAAGGTCACTGGGTTACAGTTTCTCTTCTTATTCAAGATGAAGCTGCCATAGGGTTTGATTTCCACCTGGACTGTGGAGTGTTAATCAAGCAAATTCCACCAACGTCAATGGGAGATGCTCTGTACATTCACTTGGCATAATCCCACAGTACAAGAATATATGTCTGCATAATGCAGAGATGCTTAAGATATTTTCTTGTTTTCATGCAGATTCTTCTTTTTGACTGCCTTAAGGAACATCATGCGTTACTGCACCCTAGGATTCCTGATTTAAAATATGTCTCATAGGAGAGGTTCATTCTTTTGGGCATATTTGCACTTAACGAGCTCTGAGAGATATTCATGCCATGCAAAATCAGTTACCTATCTTTGCCAGCCAGACCTTATTTAGTCACCCTTGGTTTCCTCTGTTTGCAATGGCTTCTCATTTTGTCATCCTCAATAATCTGAGTCCCTGAGCTCCAGTCCTGGTCCTGGGGAGAAGGAGTGAGGGAGGCATCTTGTAGGGGTGGGGCAGGAGCCTCTCTGGGGCTGGGATGTGACGTGTTCAATGCTCAGATCAACAAGCAAGATCTGGTGCAGTTGTGCTAAATGCTCATGTCAAGATAGCTGGGTAACCATCATTTTTATTTTCTGAGAAAAAGCTGAGAGATTTTTGCTTGTCTGTATGTATTTCAAAGAAATTTGGTCTCTTTAAGTTGATAACAATGCCACAGGAGATTGCTTTTTAACCAGAGACTTTTCCCTAGGTGTACTTTTTCTTAATGAGAAAACAAAATAAATACATATTTAAAAGCATTTATTTGAGTAGGTGGTGCAAGTTGTCCCAGCATTATGTGGGTCCAGCATTTGGCCAGTCTCTGAGAGTTTGATGATCTGCCACAAAAATAACGTTCATGGTTGGTTTTCAATTGCACTTTTAACTCTATGCCCACTGCACCATTTCCCAGATATCTATACTAATGTAATCTTTAATTTGACCATAGCTGATACGGCTGTAAAGTTTACATTTCTGGATATATATTTCCATGTTTATGCAGAATTTGCAATATCAGAATAAGGCCCCTTATGCCAGTTCACCTGTACTCACTCAAGAGGCTTTGCACCAATGCAGGGATAATAGAATTTTCCTTTGCTGATGGAAATAAAAGTCTACCCTACTACTCAAAACAAACAAACAAAAAAGTGACATTTATTATGCTTTGATGCCTGAAAGAACCTTCAGTGTTTCTCAGTTAAATTGTACATTTAGGTGGGGTTTTTTGTTGAGTATTATTTCTATTTCTCCCTTTACCGGTTTTTCTGCTTCCCTGATGCCATCATGGGAGCAGTTTATGGCTTTCTCTTACTCTATGCATTGCTGAGTGTAGTTGACAACAACCGCCTCGTAGCCTGTCATGTTAATTATATACTATTAGAGACCATTAATCTGATGATTATTTACGTGATAGATTTAAAGTCTATCATGTCAATGTGTACTTGGGAAATGGTAATGTGAACATCAGCGATACACATCAGTGGGAGCTGGTGTGTTTAACAAACACCATGTGCTGTCCCAGGTGTGCCAGGTTAGCTCAGGGGGCTGCTCACCCCACCTTGCATCCCCAGCTCAGGGACCTGCCTCTGAGCACGCAGAAATGCACCCAACAAAAGGGAAAATGCCTTCTGAGCAGTAGCTGTGGGATGCAGCTGCCACCCCGCATCCAGGCAGGGGAGAGGTTGCCAGTGGGAGGAAAGGCTTTGCCTTTGGCACCTCGTGGCTGGCAGGTCCTGGCAGCTGTGGGGGCCTCTGTGTGACCACAGTCACCGCGTGCTGGCACTGCAGGAGGCACGGGTGGGATGCAGTGAGGAGGGGGCACCTCGCACCTCTGGGGGCTGGGTGCTGAGGCTGGGGAACCTGCCAGGCCTGTAAAAAGAGTAAAAAAGGGTTTTACACCTATTTAAAGTAGGTGTAAAGCTTTCCATGTGTTTAAAGCATTGGCATATTCCAGTGAGATGTTTAATAAGAGTATAATGATGTTTTAATTTTAATTTTTAATTTCACAAGAATAGATGCCAAGTAGATACTAGTTACTGCTGTTTGTCTGTACTGAGCTCTTCGATGTGATATTGTCAATAGGATGAGAGGATGAATGTATTCCTGCTGTGTAGCAGTGCAGGGAGCTGCTTCCAGGGAGTAGACCAGGAGTAATAAAGTATATTCAGTTTTCAGCAATACAATGGCATGAGGGAAGATAGAGCAGGGAATGGGCTGTGTGGCCATGGGCCTGCATTCAGAGCTGCCTTACTTCAGTTTCAGCAGGTATTGACATTATACTTGAAATAACACAACTGTGAGTATTTCAAAACATTGAAATACATGACTTGGGTTGAATTGTGTGGGAATGAGGTGTTCTTACTAAACTCCAATCGTTCCTAGGGTTTCATTAGTTTGGACAAAGCTAATTCTGTGTGTGGCTGTATAGGCTTGCACACTCAAAGACAGCGTGTGTTTCTTTTCCTGTATGGGTTTTGCATTTCCAGTTTTGCATGGAAGCCAGTGAAGTTATTCCTTAATCAGCTATTGCGAAGGAGCAGCCAGACCTATCAGGCTTTAGTACACGAAAAATTTTAATATAGGCTATTAAAAAAGGCATCTTCAGAGAAAGGCTGATAAAGTGTGAAGTTATTGTGCTGAAGTATAGTGCATTTCTATAAATTATCTTTATGCAGTTTCCCAGATTAATATCTAAATCTAAAATAAAGCTCTGCAGGCGGGTCCCTCTGGGGCTCCGCAGTCAGAGATAGATGATGCACAACTCCATGAACTCCTTTGAACTTTCAGATTTTATTTTTCTTGTAAACTTGAAATTAAGTTGATGAAGCTGGGCCTGGCAGCCCCATCTGGAGTGTGTGGGGCTCAGCCTTCCCCTCAGGAAGGCAGTGCAGGGGGAGCACACAGCCTGTGACCGGGAGCGGGGCAGGGGCTCCGGAGCGGCACAGGAACTCGCAGTCAGTAGGAAACTCCCTGCAATCTCATCCCCAGTCCCTCTGGGACCATGCTTCTTTTTGTTGGTCATTTTAATATTGCAGTGTACTGATATATACTGGAGGCAGTGAACTTACAAGCTACCCTATAAATAATTTGGCATCTAATTCTGCATATTTTGAGCTCGAGGCCCCCTAAGATGATGAAAGAGTTTAAAGCCCGTTGTGTGGTTAGGCTAATTTAGCATGGAAAAGAATACCTTTTTGAGCCTGAAAAAGTACATCACAAGTAACCTTGGAAATTGTTACCAGGAATCCATAGGCACTTCCTGTAGCACCAGAAAGTCCTGTGACTTCTGTCTCCTAATACATTCCCAACTCCCATTTCCCCAGAGAGTCTCCCCGCCTGAAGAAGAGCAATTTCCCTTTGTGCTGATAAACCTTTGTCTGGGCTGCTCATCCCTTGGAAAACTATGAAGAACAGAACTGATTTTAATGAGTCTTATCAATATGCAAATGTAAGGAAAACCACCAAAATTACATACAAATACATTTTGGGAACTGTATTTTTGTTGGTATTCCTTACATAGTTTCTAGAAAAATCCAAGCCCTCATGTTATCATTTTTCATTAAAGTGATGTTTTGAACCACAGTGGACAGCTCTCATATCCCTTGAAAACTTATAATAGTAAAATTGTCATAAGGATGAAGCAGAAATGCAAGATTTTATTAAACAATCTTCGGCTCATAAAAGACATCAGCGTTGTGCCATTCTAGATCATATAAATATATTTCAAAGCAGAATCATATTTCAGCAGAGAGATAAAGCACAAAAGAATATGATTAGCGGATACCAACATAAAATATTAAACCATCCAAGAAGGGGTGTAGATGTATGTTTATCCACACAGGCAAGTCAGGGGCTGAAAGCAAGGCAAGATTTTGGCAATATATCAGCAGAGTCATGAGCGCAGATATCCGTGGCAATTTGTGTGTGTGTGTTTTGCAGTGGCAGGGGGGTTTGGCATGGTTTCTCACAGCGCAGAGCTGGGTGTTTCCACACAGCAACTGAAAACACTGAGGGAACGTGATGGGTGTCTTTAGTCTGGCGGAGTTGTCAAAGGGACATATGAGCTCTACCTGGATATATAAATAAGTATAAATAGTTTTCTTTCTGATATGTGACCAGATTATTTTCCAGTTGATTTCCAGCCAAGGTCCCAAGGGGGCCACAGATCAAAAAAAGATAAGGGTCAGTTACAAGGTTGAGCTCATTCGGCGTTGCCATAGTAACTGACCTCCAGCATCCCTGGGAGGACGGCACCCAGCTCCCCAGGTGACATTTCTGTTGCCACGCCATCAATCCGCTGCCTTTCACCGCCGGGGCTGCCTAATGGCCGGGGCGCCCGCACCGCACAGACACTCGGTGCTGCTGGCCCTGCACGGGCTCTCCTCGCCCCACAGCTGCCCCGCCGGCAAGGGAGGGGCTCCTCTGCGTCCTCTGGGATTAATTACAAAAATGCGGTGGAGCAACGTGGTCCAAATGGTTTGTGTAGCAGGTTATGGGCTTAGGCAGCAATGGCGATGAGGAAATGTCGACTGTACAGCAGGCGTCTTCTTCATCCAGTGTGAGCATCTGCAGATTTGCCATCCCCTTGGAGCAGTTGCAGCGTGTTCTCAGACCTTGGTTTTACTTCCACCCTTGGATTGTTTTTAGTGAAAACCAGTGGTGGAGTGGTGCCAGGCAGATGAGGGGTCAAAATGGTTCTCTGCAGGCTTTGTTTTGGAGAGGGGTGTCCATCACTGTCATTCCAGCCCCTTGCTCCTTCACAGCCACATGGATAAAAATGCTGGGGAAGCTCCTTCTTTTCTTACATTATAAATTTTTCCCTTTGATTACTTATTTACTGGGAAATGAATTGCATAAACAGAATAGTTCCATGCAGTTTTCGTTTTATTTCCCTGTGTTCATTCCAATTTCTGTTTATTTCTACCATAATTAGAGCACACGGCCCATTTAATTCTACCAAATTTATGATCTAATGGACAGGAGAAGGTTCTCTGTGAACACGGTATATTAATGCTTTGTTACACTGAATCGCAGTATTTCAAAGTTCATTAAAAGCACGGTTAACTCATGGATGTGAACATCTGAGTACAGGAAAGAAATTCCCCTTTATTGCCTTAATTTGCTGCAGTAGAGTAGAAATATACTGGTCTGGGAAGCTATAGTGTGGGATGTACATGTTGTTGTCAGCAATGAGCATCAGATTGTCTTACATGATCTCTCAAATTAGGACTATTGCAGTGATTCCATAAGGGAAAATTTTTGCTTTATTATATCAAGTTGAAGAGAGAAGTTTTAACTAACAGTAAAGATAATGCCGTCTTGATTTTTGGTCTTCAAATCTCCTATTTGTTGTTGTCATAGTGTGTTGGTGCACGACAGTGTTAACATGTACTTTTGCATTGCCATTAATATAGTTATAATTAGAAATGCAGCTGATACAGTAAATGGGTTTAATACAGCATTATTAATTATACTGCATCCTCGCCAGGAGGCTGCTGGTGTCGGTTCTCTTAGAGGCTTAGAGACTCATTGTAATATGTATTAAATGCACATTGCTGCAGCAGAAATAGCTTTATGGAGAAGCATATTCCCACTCTAAAACGGGCAGGGATGGCAGCGTAAGTGCTACTAAACACCCTATCAACATATTTAAAACTATCCTGCACCTGAACTTGGGAACAATGAGCAACATGCTCTGCCACCGCAGTTCAGCTGGGTCTGTGCAACCCACTAATCCTCACTAACAGGCAGTAAATTATGTACCTCCAAATTTATACAAATGCCTGCCTTTGACATCAGTGGGCACCACCCAGGTTTCACCTTCAGGATTCAGATAATCAGCTCTCATTCCTACTGGCTTCCCTCAAGACCAGTATGGAAATAAGTATGTGTCTGCCAGGGATCAAATGCTTTTGGAGACAAAAGTAGGTACTGAAAACATTACAGGATACTATCATCTCCCCATGATACTTTTACACAAAGCTCTCTGTTCCTCTTTTGGCCTGACATAGTTTCAGCCTGACAGAATCCAGCAGGCCTGCTTGTTTTAAACAAGAGCACATCCTATTATTTTTTTGAGAAATGAAGTGTAAAATTAATGCTTATTATTTTGAGCTCTGGAAAAATAAGGCAGGAAACCCAAGATTCTTGTTTGCTGTACATTGCTTGTTTAGTCCTGTAATCAACTGATCCCTCCACAGATACACTTAGGAAGAAATGGGAGAAGATCTAGCATAGCAAACTGTAAAAATCTGCATTTTATTTTACAAATGAGAGGGGCTGCATAATTCACTTGAGTTATGTAGGTCTCTCGTAGATGCTTGTCATGCTAGAAAAAAAAAAAGGCGAATGAGAATGAGGGAAAGGATGATATGTTTGCTGTTGCAAGTGCCCAGCACTACACATTTGACTGTCACACTGCATTGTCAAAAAGCCTCCTTGCATGTACCTATACAATCTTATATAATTCAAGGAAGTTATTTTCCAAAGGTGACTGAGTATCCCTATACATGTGCTGTGTTTCTGTGTAAAATAATATGCTGTAAAATGCCATAGAGGAGAGAGTGGTTATAGCAGCAATTCTATCTATATCTTTGGGCATTTTCATATTTTGAATACACATGCATGAAAAGAGAAACGTTTGTCATGCTAACCATGGTACTTTTTTCCCCCTTTTTTTCTTTCTGGATGGTTTTATAGACACAAGAAATACATAATGGACTCCTGTGGGAGTGGAATAAAAACCCCCACTGGTGAGGAGAAGGCCTTATAATTCAGAAGTGGATTTGCAAATCAAAAGGTCTTGCCTCGAGTGGGATAAATTTCCAGATCTGCAGGAACCCATTATGTTTTATTATTTTTCATTCTAGTTTTAGTTTGTTTGTTATGGGTTTAACTATTTAAAATACTGCAGGGATCAGCCAAGAAAATACACAATCTCTGTTACCTAATTAAACATACCAAGCCTGTAAGAATATACTTTAACTGAGATGCTGAGCATTGTTTGTTTTTCAGGTTTTTTTTTTAGTTTTACTCAAATTATAGATATTTCAGCTGGAAAAGGAGCAGCTGTCTAGTCATCAGTATGTGTCTATCTGTATTTATGAACACATGTGCTCACACAGGACCATAGACTGTACATGAATCACTCTTTTCCAAATACCCAGTATGTAGAGGGTAGAAAATTAATGTCAAACATGATTTCTCTGATTTATTTGTAGAAGGCATTTGTTCCATTCCCCCCAGTTCTGCTTTGTCCTCTGCGGGTTTATTGCAGCGTTTGGTTGCTGTACACAGTGGTGTGGCTGGGCACGCTCAGCATGGGGCTCATGTCCCCTCCCCACCTCTTCTCCCCTCTGGAGGAGTTTGCAAAATTCACACAAAGCCAGAACTTTTTAGGCAAGGGTCTGATGGGAGAATCCAGCCTGAAGCCACAGTGAGGGGAGAGGGCCTGGTCTGGAAACCTGTGCATGAAGAGAGGGCAATGCGCCCGTGGAGGCTGCGCAGGCAGAGCATTGCAAACCTCGTGGCGTCCTAGAAATATCCCAGTCCCTGGCTGTGGCTCCCCAAGGGAATTCATAGAGCTGCTGCCATGGAGCTACCAGCCCTTTCATCTTTCGGTTCCTGGCCCTTTCCTTTTCTCTTTTTATCTCCTTCCCAACCCACCTGTTTACTTCTCCCCATGCTGCTTCCCCACTCCCCACCCAGCTCCGGTGCCAGCACTCTCTGTGAGCACCCACTGCCACACAGATTCCAGAGCCCACCTGGCTTCGAGGCAGCATGGGCAGCTCTCCACTGCCCCAGCCTTGTAGAGGGACTTCAGGATCCTGATAGTATCAAATTCTTCATAGGAAGCAATACTTTCCTTCTGTTTAGCCCCTTTAAAGATAGAAAAAGCTAATTTGAAGCAACTGTAAGTAAAGACCATGCTTCTGAGGACTCACATTATTCATAAGATCCAAATGTATTTGGCAAGAATTATTTCATGGAATATTGTTGTCATTTCTGAGTGATCTTGGAACTAAAAATTAATAGTCATTGATATTTGAGGATGTAAAAATAAAGCTGAGTGTAGAACAAAAGAAAGAATTTATGTAGTTCTTAAAATATGTTTTCATGAGAAGTTCATGTGCTGCCACAGTGAAGGAAAGACACATTTTCAGGAAGTATTTGCAGAAACCAGCCACAGTTTTAATATGTTTAGGTGGTTTCTGATTTTTCTAAATTGTGTGTTTCCTAAAATTCTGCAGCTCTCTCCCTCCCTTCAAGAAAACCAAAGGATTGTTTAGTTTTATGTGTGAAAATTGCTTCAACATCGCTTCAGTATATCAAAAAAAGGCTCAGCTGCACCCAGAACAACAAACTTCAGTAAACAGAGAAGCATATAATCTTATGAAAGTGGTAGGCTTGAACCAAGAGTAATAATTATTGTTATTTCACTGAGTTCAGTTAGAATATAGAGGCATTTAAAATTGGCCCTGTGTATTCAATACTTAAGATATATGACAAGGAAATTACACTTTCAAATTACATTTAAATACCTTCAGTGGTCTCTCTTCGCCTTGTAAAAAGCCAAGATACAAAAATTTACACAGACACTCTGTCTGCTCTCATCTCCTGATATTCTCCAACAGTTCCTTCCTCTCCTGTATGTTAGCAGTGTACTCTGAGGTGAAGAAATAACTTCAGCCCTCTCTCAGTGTTGGTGGTTGAATTCACACTCTCAAAGTAATTTCAGATGCTGTTTGACTCCTTAATAACCTGTACCCAGAGCAGGGCTGCTCTCCCTTTGTGGCAGGGCTGTGCCTCGTTGGCGGGAGCTCAGCGGATCCGGCGTGGGGCTGCTTTCAGTGCAGCCCAGATGTGGCAGGGCTGGGCTCGTCCTGCACTGGGGCTGGGGCAGTGGGTCCTGGGCTGGGGCAGTGGGTCCTGGGCTGGGGCTGGGGCAGTGGGTCCTGGGGACCCTGTGTGCCAGCACAGGCGTTCCCCGCCGACCACTGCTGCCTCCCCGACGCTAATCTGCTGTGTCACTAACAAGTTGTATCATTTGAACCTTGCAGAGGAAGGCATCAATCATGAGTGCAAGCTGTGTAACCAGATGTTTGACTCTCCGGCAAAGCTCCTGTGTCACCTGATTGAGCACAGCTTTGAGGGGATGGGAGGCACATTCAAATGCCCTGTTTGTTTCACAGGTAAGACAGGGAGGCCAAGACAAGCCTCAGCGTGCATGGCTAGATCCAGAAATGACACTCGGGGGATTTGTAAAATACTGTATTCCTTTCCCTGGGAAAAAGAAATACTGTGCTTGGAAATGTTCAAATATCCTCTGTCTGAAGCTGGGGCTCGCTCTGACAAGCAGCTCTGTGGTGTTTGACACCAAGCAGCATTGCCACATGCAGCGGGCTCTGCATGGCCCCCACAATTCCAAACGTTTATATTATGCTTTGTGGCTCGAAGGTGCTATGTGTTTCTAAGTGAGGGACTTGCAAAGAATGGACCTGCTCTTGCAAGCCCTTATTCACCTGAGCAAGGACTCTTTAAAGACCAGGTGGTTTATGGTCTGCTCACAATGCCGAGTAAAGGGGAGTAAAGATTTGATAAGACCAAATTGTACAACTCCGTGGTTTTGCCAGCTGCTCTCTCAGGGGTTTCTTTAAGCACAGTTTTCTTACAGTGGCACATTTCTAGCTCCTGTCTGAGAGCCTGCTAGGTATTCCTTCTCTGTAGATCATTTAAGCTGTCTCATAAGTGCAACTGATCATGGGCGATCTTGCTTTTCCAGCATCTGCAGGGTGCATGCTAAAGGCTGCCTTTTATACTCTCTTCAACACAGTAGTTAACATCTGCATTTCCAATCTGTTTGAGAGATAAGGATCATGTAGGTGTCACTGTGGACCTGCTGTCAGTAAAGGGGCATGGTGGCACCTGCTATTCCTTTAACTTTGGTGGGAATAAGGTGAACCTACATTCTTTAGGGTTTGACCCACTGTTTGAGAAACTGTTTTTTTGTGTGAGCTGGGAGTTAATTTATCCTTTCTGCAACATGCTGTAAGAAAACTCTGGGTGCATGTGTTAAATTCCTCTGAAGAAGCCATTTTCATGTACAGATTCATGTAAAGTGAGACAAAAATGAAATCAGAAATATTTTTTAACCAGCTAAAGCTGTGGTTTAATATGTTCCACTTCAAAATTTCCCTTGATAAAGTCAGGATAACTGTCAGTCCAGAATCATAATGCAGGTGCTGTGATATTTGTGATGTTAAACAATAATCTTTTTTCTTTTATATTGAATGGACAACCTATTTAAAAGACCTAAAAATTGTGGCAAGCCTGCCCTTTCAGATTCGTATTTCTGCCAGAAATGCTGTTCTGAGCCACGTGTCTTCCAGACTAGCCATCAAGGCTTCTCCTGGCCCAGTTGTCCTGCATTAAAAATGCATATGATGCACCTGCCGTGGGCCCAGGGCTCCCTGTGGGAGCAGTGACGTCCTCTCTTTGGTCTGATGACTGAGTTATTGCAGTTACCTGTGGATAGTGTTAGCTTTATGTGAAATATCAAAAATCCATACAGGATGTAGAGTCTATTAGAAGTAAGCTGACTGTTAGCCTGGAGACTCTAAATTGACTACTTGTAAGGAAATTCTGCTGAACCAAGTGTATCAGCACTTCTCTGGCAGATATCTTTGGACCTGTTACAACTGCAAAGACTCTGAAGTGCAGTTCAAGACAAGGTGCCTTATGTGAAGCAATCTTAACTAACTGTACTGTGTTGTTTCAGTTTTTGTACAGGCAAACAAACTGCAGCAGCACATCTTTGCAGTCCACGGGCAGGAAGACAAAATTTATGACTGTTCCCAGTGCCCACAGAAGTTCTTCTTTCAAACAGAGCTTCAGGTATGTTTACAGTAGGAGTGAAAACAAAGTTAAAGCTTTTGGTTTCTCTGTGCAACCGTCACCCTTGTGCAGCGTTTAGAAAAGGTGCCTAACCTTGGTATGGTCTCTTCTGCCCTTAAACAGTCTCTCAGTCTCCTCCTGCCTCCCTGGATGCCTAGAGGAAAAAAGGGTCTCTGAGCATGGCTGGAATAAATAAATAAATAAGACAAGACAGATATCGTGATTTATGAATATTTCTCTTGACAGTAGTGTTGCTACATCCTTACATGTCTACGTCAAACACCTTGTAAATAATTTCTTTTTCTCTATTAATAATTTAAGGACTGATTAACATACAAAGACTAAGCAAATGGTAGCTGCCCCATTGCCTTCCTCGCTGTTAAATCATAAGTAAAGGAATTTTCCCTGCTGAGGTATGAGAGTAAAGCGTGGGTGAAGCTCGATGTGATGCTCAGGCAGGCTCCTCCCAGGCAGTAGCACATTGCCAGGCTGTGGCTCTGCACACCACGCCTTACACACCACTGGCGTTCCCTGGCAGCACTGGGGGCTGCAGCCACAGCAGCTGTAGCCTCTGCAGAGCCAATGCTTGCCTCACACCCGTTCCCAGGGGCACAAATCCTTCTGGAGGGGCTGGACCCTGCCCTGGGCACACTGCTGCAGGCACACTCAGGGCCCTGGCCCCAGAGGCCTCCTTGGAGCCATGGCGGGGAGGCTGGGGGTTCAATCACACCAACACCCTCAGCGCTGAACCCACGGGCACTGAACCTCTGTGGTGTGTGTGTGCATGGTACCTCTTGGGCCATGGAGCCCCAGAGCCTGCCCTGCCACAGAGCTCGTGGGGAGGGACCACCCTCCTCACACCTCTCACCTGTGCAGCAAGGCCCCCAAAATCACCGCTCCCATCCCCTGGGAAAGGTGGTCCTTTTATAGAATGGTACCATATGCCTCATTTAAATCTATTAGCTTTATAAACCATGATTTACTTAAACTTTGGAGGGTTTTTATTTATCTTGCTGAATTCCCAAGCTGCTGCCTCTTGTGTTGTGCTGTCATGCTGTGGAAGGATGGCTGATCTTTTCACTTTGTTGATTTTATTTTTTTTTTTCTCCCAGGGGATCTCTTCTTTCCCTTGTTCTAGCGACCTGATTTGCATAAGTGTACAAAAGTTTTAACTATACCTTGTTAATATTTTAATAAAGTCAGCAGATTTTGGGTTTGTGTGTTCTCACAATGTACGTTTTATGAAGGCAGCAGTGGCTTGCAGACAGCTTTGATTTTTCCTCCCATATCTCCCTTAAAGTGCTGTTTGGTCAAAATGCCAGCACAATTAAAATGGGCACACTGGCTTCCTAGGCCACTACATTAACCTTTAAAATCAGATGATCAAAGAAAACCTGGTTAAATTATAGTCTAAGCGGCCTGGTTTTTGCAATTGCGAATTTTAATTGCATAGTGTTTCAATTCTGAAGTTTTGTGCATTGCACAATTGCTGCAAATGTCAGCTTTAATCACATAAATTAGGATTTTAAGTTTTCAGTTTTTATGCATGATTTTTCTGTACTCAAAATTTTTCTGCTTATAATAATTCATGATAATTACAAGAGTAGTTTTGAATGATGTTGGCTGAACGAAAATTCAATGCTTAACTGAATAGTTTTAGTCTTTATTTCAGTAGTGACTGAGAAATATGTGTTTACTTTATGCCAGGGAATTTACTAATGCAAATATTGGAGCCAAGGAGGACACAAATTTGTGTATAAATCAGTTAGAAATGCTTAAGACTTTTGAACCAGTCTGCGTTGGTATGATTATCTCATTAGTTTCTGGTGTGTAAGCTGCCTGCTCTGAATTTCTCAACTGTTGGTTATATTTTTGTTGAGTAATGAAGATTTAGTATTATTTTAGTGAACCAGTTGTTCAAGTGCTACTTAGGGTTAAATCTGCATCAACCTTTCTGTGTCTTTAACTGTGCAATTATTCTTATGTGGGCAAGTCTCCCTCCATCAAGGGGTTCCGCTTGATGAATTTGACTGTTCAGTTCTGAACTTGCTTTCCTACTGGCATGAAATAACTGGTATCAAACCTGAGCCTACGCGTTGTTTTCCTTCTTTGTATTTTTAAGTGAAACCACTGAAAATACTTTTTAAAAAATTGAGCATTCAACTATTTCAAGAAGAAATTCAGAGTGAGGTGCTTGTAGAAAAACAAGGAAAGACAAGGAAGGTGGGGAAAATGACAGGCAGCAAAGGGAAAAGGTAACTTTCAGAGATGCCATGGACTGGCATGAACTAGCCCTGCTGATTTTTTAGCTTTTTTTTTAAACAGGGTAAACACCATGTGTGTCATGTGACGAGAAATTGCAAATGCTGCTGTAAATGTACTTCTAGTGGCTGGTGCAGATACTGCTTTGGTAGCTTAGTGCTCTGGAAGTGATCAAACCCTCTTTGTGCTGCTGAACTAGTAGTTGTATTTTAATAAAGGTTTATGCTTTTAAGTTTACACCATCTGATGGAGCTGTAAAAGCAGGGCTTAGGAGTGCTCCAAGGAACTGAGCTTGCTTTATAAACAGTGGGAAATTTGGTGAGAATCTGGAGCAATGAGTCAGTGATGTTACTTTGATGATATTGCCACAAGAAAAGAAAACAGAATGCTATATAACTGCTTACATTATCTCACTGGAAATAAGGAAAGAAAACATGGTAAGGTTAAGTATGAAACACAAAGGAAGGAGAGTGTGTGATAACCCCACACACCCTAAGGGCAGAAGAGGAAAGGCTGGCAGCTCTATTTTTCACATCATCACTTTGTACAATTGACAGCTATGAATATCATGAAATTCTCCCAGAAAAGGACTGAATTTATAGCTAATATATAAAACACCAAGGCTATGGCATTTCATTCCCCCTACTGACACATGCTCACTGAAACAAGTGTAGAGGGTTGGGTTTCCATACATGGAGGGTGGAAGGAGCCCTTTCATACAGATCCCCATCTCCAGGAACTGTGCTGGGAGCTGCTGCTCCAGCTCCTCAGAGGCAGCCGGAGCCATGGGCACTCAGACGTGGGAGATGAGCTTGCTCTTTCACAAGTGAAATTTTGATCTTTGCTATTTAAAACGTAGCAGGGAACCCTGCCAACCCCGAGGATGGGTTGGAAATGATAACACATAATGGGTGCTGAGAGTTGTATTTGTGGTGTGATTCACATCAAGGAGAGATCCCTCCCCAGTTTCTTCTATCAAGAATTATATTAGCAAATTGTGACTGAGCAGTGGTTTTCAGAGAAAACTTGAGGAGGATTTTTGTGCATACTCTTTTGCCACACTGCTTTTCCAAGGAGCCATCACATAACCAGTGAAGTATTTGTATTTAAAGGATTAATTCCTGCTGTTTGCTTGTGTACTGTTAATCATACTGTTTCATCCTAAATGATTACAATTGATAAAAACTAAGGCAAGGGATGTAATAAACAACGCACAAATAATCCAGGTACCAAGGGAGCAGGGTACCTGCCAGGTCTTTCCTAGCACAGGTGTTCAGGTGCTTTATTGCTGGTATGAATAAAGGGCTTTCTCTTCTGCTCTGATTTGGAGATATGTCAAACCACTAAATTAAGAGAGCTTCACTGGAGGAATGTGCTGTCATTTTAAATGCCCAGTTTTTTAAATGTACACATATCAAAAGGAGAGTGGCTACTATGGCTCATTGGCTAACACTGTGGTCTGTCTCCCCTCTCATTTTATGTGAAAAGCTAGCAATTTTCATATATCCATAAACAGGCATGAGCTGCTGCACAGAAATTGCACTCATTATATTAATAATGATTTACCATGAATGTCCTCCAGGGGCTTGATTTGGTCCACATCAAAGTCCTTGGGATTCTTTCTGCTGATTACAGCAGATCAAGCCCTAAGCAGGTTTTCTCTTTTTAAGTCTGCTTTTAACGTCAGCTTGATGTTAGATGTGCCTCCTGTAGAGGACTGTGACCTGCCCAGGCGAGGGGGCACCACAGCAAGCTGCCCCATGGTCTGATGTGGCCCAGTGGGGGACACAAAAAAGCTGCTCTGTACCTGTGCTGGCCTCCCTGGGAGGGTGGCAACATCTCCAGCTGCTCAAGCCAGTGCTCCTTGGGGCCATCTGGGTACAGCAGTGTCCCCTGAAGCACGGAGGGGAACGGGAGCCTCTTGGCTTGGCTGGGAGCCACCTGCCCGCAGGCGAGTCCGCAGGGCTGCGTCCAAGGGCTCACTTCACCACCGATGGAGCACTGAAGAAAGGTTTAAGCAGTTTTAAGTCTGTACCCAGCTGTATCTCCAGCTCCTATTTGAAAAATGGGCTTTACCTACTTTCTGGGGGTATAAGAAAGCTTACTTAAGTAGAAGTAAAATTTTTCTTCCAACCAGCCTTGTGTGCTTGCAACAATGCAGTATCTCAGTGTTTCTGGGCTCCAGTGTTCATTCAGGCAGTGAGAGAAAGGCAGTCCCATGGTATCTTGATGAAGTTGCAGAAAATGTTTTTCCCTGAGTGTGTGTGGATGGCAGGACAAATGGGACCTGAAATGTGGCTCTATCTCAAGGCAGTGCTTTCACTTGATGTAACTTTTGCTGTATTTCAGGACTTACATGTGACTTAGATGGCAAACACCAGGAGCTTCTTACTGAAAACATACCACAAGCTCTTTCTAAATTTAATACAAATCATGTGTAGAATTAATTTCCTGCAAGTAACAACCTTTTTGTTCTTTTGAAACAGATTCTTTTATCTTTGCATTTTGCTTCTTGATAGGCTTTTAAGAATCTGTTATCTATTTTTCCTTCTTTTGTACTTTCATTTTTAATTTTTTTTATTTTTTAAATTTTTAAAATATTATTCCTCCCTTAAAGTTGTGAAAATAACCTAGTCAGTTATCCTAGCAGATTTGGCTAGTGTTTCTTAAAAAAATGTTGCTATGGTGCTTGGAGTATTGTTAAATTTTAATTATTAGTAGTTACAAAGCTAATAAATTACAAGACTACCAAAATCTATTCCAGCCATATTGCTGGGTTTCATTTAGACGCAGTCAGATAATTATAACTAACAATAATTAAAAATTAAAAGTGCTGTAGGCACATACCCATCGTGTTGAGTCTGCCTGCCTGAACGTTCTTTATGGACTGCAAAACCACAAGTTTTATCTGTGATCTGTTTTCACAGTAGGGAGGAGTCTTTACCTATCAGGTCTCTGGTTTTCAATGTGTGTGTTTAAATTCAGAGGAGGGCGAGGAATACATGGCTGTTTGCAAATTTAGGGTTAGGAACAGGCCTAAGAGGTCTGATAGGGACCAAAGCTAAGAAACACCATTGTAGACTCCATGGGGCTGTTGCTTAGTCTGCAGCTGCAGCTGGGGTTCCATGCAGGGGATGCTGGAGGTTTTCTGGCCCTGACATTCACAGAGGTTACTGTAAGAGCAAGGGCTGTTCATGCTCACACACCTCTGTGTGATTTGTCAGCCAGCACCTTCTTCCCTTGCACACAGGCAGGAGGTGTTTGCTGGGGCTGCTGCTGGAACAGCAGTGGAATCCAGACCGCGTGACCTCTTTGCGTGGCCACCTCTGCTGCAACAAAGGATGGTGCAGAAATCTTCAACTGCCCTGTGTGTGGTGTAGTGCCAGGGCGTAGCATTTTTTTCAATTGGAAAGATGGTTCTGATCAATATATTGCTGTATCTTTATCCTGTCTGAGGTCTCTTCAGTCAGAGGCAGGAGGATCTCTCACCTGAGATGAAGACATGTCTGGCACTGGAGCAGCATGGCCCGTAACAAAAAACCCTCCTTCATTTCTTAAATATGAAGGCCGTTCTGTGGCTGGCCCTGGCTAGCAAAGTGCACACAACTTCACATTAACATGTGCAGAAAACCCAGCAGCCGTGCAGAGTGGAGGAAAAAAAGAAGGGAGCCAGGTGAAAGGCATCGTTTTAGTCATTAATGCACTTAAGCGCACCCAAGTGTCAACATGTGTGATCAAGTGTAAGGAGGCATGTCGTTCCAATGTGGCAGTGCTGGCACACAGAAGGGGCTTCCTCCAGCAGAGATGGCACTTGGATCCGCTGCTCAGGCTGCCCAGCTAAACCCGTCGTTGCCTGTCATCTATGCCCTAGGGCAAGGGTCCAACCAACTTTTGCGCAGGCACCATGCCATCCCAACAGATGGGCAGGAGTGTAAGCCGCCAAGAGACAATGTATATGCATCAATTGTGTTTATTGAAAGCACAGTTCCTGGCTGGAAATGTTCAAATGTCTATTTATTTTGAGATAAGATGCCTTTTGTTAATGGGCATGGAAATGCAGCTTAGCTTTGAATTAGTTACTTTATATATCTTACGAAACATAATGCGGATGTGAAAGTGTAAGGTGTGCTGATTGTAGGGAGCTCTGTTAAAGGTCTGTCATGAAACAGAGTCCCCCCTAAAATTGACTCAAAGGGCCAAGGTGCTGCTTGCCTCTAAGTATCAGAGACCAAATTTTGTAGATGCTGCACATAACTATACAAATCTCTGGCTCAGTACATATGATATGCAAGGAGCCAGTCTCATACACTGGCAGGTTTTCCTTTGCACACAGATATCTGAGCTCACCTCCCTTCTTAGTGGTGGAAAACACTTTTACTTTTTGTGGCAATGAAGGCGATACATGAATCCAGACCAAAGCTAGAGCAGTTTACACACCTCACTGAAGAGGTTTATTTTCCATGTGACAAAAAGAGAGAAGAATCATACAATATGCTTCTATATTTGACAGCATTGCTGTCCACCAAAAAGAGTGAATTATGGAAGCATCTAGAGAGGAGTCTGTGCACACATTAAAGGGTGCTCCCTTCCCCTACTTGTTAGCTTTATTCAATTAACACTTGCTAGTGTTGAAATATGTGCTTTGAAGACCCTTCTGAATATACAATTTGATATTCACAAGGATCCAGGCATACTATATGTAAATAAATAAAGCAGGAATACTGTTCTTCCAAATACATTAATGCATTCCCATCCTCTTGGAAGCAAAGCACACGGGCTTTGTTAAACATCCATCCTGACCAAAAGGAGGAAGCACAGGAGAAGAAATGAGAAATGGATTTTCTTTCAGAAAGACCAGATTGCACTCTCTGGTCTGGCAATAACAATTACTAATGACATTTAGAGAGAAATTAAGGATGAGAAATGCAAGTTGGCATTTCAGCAGTGCCAGTCAGTAACATTGCATCAGAGCTCACAGGAGAGATGAGAAAAAGTTTAGGGATGGAAAATTAATTTTATTATGTCAACAATTAACGAATACCTTTTCTTCGTTCTTTACCACACTATCACAAATTACCACTATAATAGTATTTAGCAGCTCCTCAGGTGAATGAAAATTTCAGCTCTTTCAAATCCTTATTTCTGGAGTCAAAAGCACATGTTTATAGTTTACAGTGTTTTGTTGAACAATGAGTGATAGAAGGAGGTTCAGACTGACCAGGGAGGGAGAGCATGAGCTCTTGGATGTGTGTAGCAAGAAAATTCTGTGGATTCATTCTGCAGATCTCTGTGGTTCTTATGACCATAAATGAATTAAGTTTACCAGCATCTTTTCTGAGGTTGCTTTTTCCTCTTTTGCAAAGTTGGAAAAGCTTGGTTGAATAATATACCCAGTTCCATGCAGAACAATTTTTGGGGGAGCCAGATGTAAGGCCCTGGAAACCTCAGACCTTTTATTCCAAAGTCCTTCACATGTTCACAAGGTGACATCCCTGTCCCCGTAGGGGAGTGGTAGGAAGCCCCATTTCCTGCTGCTCTGTGTAGAGGCTCAGAGCACAGGGGCCATAAGTTGTGGGGTTGTGAGCGTGGCCATGGCACAGCTGGCTGTGCAGGAACAGTGTCCTCAGGGACAGCACAACCAGCTACCACTGCTCGGCCCTCCCTTTGTAAGCAGGGCAGAGTCCTTAAAATAGAAAGGGAACACTTGTGTAATATGTAGACAAATAATTATTTTCTCTTTTGTTTTCTCTCTGAAATGTCAGATTTTTTTTTTTTTGCTGGTGGGAAGAGATCTCTGATCCAGCCCCTCTGATTTTGTCCTGCTGTAGTAGCTGCCGTGGAGCATAGTTTGGGGTCTGAGCACAGATTAGCTCTGTTGCCTCCTGTAAGTGTCGCTAGCATCCAGAGGAACTGACTGTTTTTCAAAGGAAGAGGAATGCTGCACTGGAAAGGGCAGAGCATAAGCATTATTTAAAGAAAATAGTGGGGCTTGATCAGCCTCAGTTTTAAAGAGCTCATCGAGGGTGCTGTACAGCGTCCTTTTAAAAGTTCAGTCTCTTCGTTTGCTTGCAAAGACCAAAATGGGGATGCTTGTCCAGACATAACAGTATATGCCTGAGTGTTTTCACAAGAAATGTCTAGATCATTAAATATAATAGGTCTCAGCTGCAGTTTTGATCACTGAAGCATGCACACAATTCATCACAGCAAATTAGGTACGTCTTTGTAACTTATCTTTCTGCAATTTGCTGGCACTTCTAGAGAGCTGAAACTTATATTGGATGTGCTGCAGAAGCCATTTCAGATAAAATATTCTGTGTTTATTGTCGGAGAACAAGGATTCCCTAATAACAAAAACATGGAGCAGTGTATGTTTCTGCTCCTGCATCTTGCAGAACCAGCAGTAGTACCAGCAGAGATCCCCAGCCACATTCATTATTTATATATTTCAGTGAATTTCTTGTCTGCAGCAAAAGAGATATAAGCTTCAACATCAGTCTGTGCCAAATTCTATCCTAAAGCCCATTCAGAAACCTGAGGCAGCCGTGATTCTCAATCATTACACAGCCCATTTATCTGATTGGAGTTTTGTCCTCTCTGCCTTGCTGAAATGTTGCATGTTCTTTAAAAGCTGAGTTTGACCTTTGGAAAGAAAAGTCATTTTCTATTTTAATTTAAGGTTTTTTTAGAGAGAACCTGAACCTACTTAAATTGAAATTGGCATTCAAAAGCAGCAGAGTTATTGAAAAGCATTTACTTTATTACTAGAAGGGAACAGATGCTAGTGGACTCAAAAATTACATTTCAGTGGATTCATCAGTTTCAGTCACTAGTTAGTCTGTGATCAGATGGATATATTTGTAACAGTTAACATGAATTTATACCCTGGAATTTTACATTTGCCTTAAGAGCACTGCTATCTCAGTTGCTGACTTGAAGGGTTTGGAGATGCATTTTATTTTTCTGAAAAAAGATATGTTTGTTTCTAATTGCAGAGATTTCTTACATCATAGAAAGCACCTCAGCTTTCAGAAATGTGAGTGATATATAGTTTCTATGTAAGGAATATGTTGTAAAAGAATCCCCAGTACAGCTGCTGCAGAAAAAATAAACATCTCGGCCTAAACCTAGATAAACCCCTGTGGACTGAGAAAATAATTTTCAATAACCAGATATTTTTAACTCTGTGTATGACGGTAGTAATCACAGAGACCTGTATTTGCATCTCGGGTCTGGCACAGTCTAATTGCTAGTAGCTTTCCACCCCCGCCCCCCCCAAATATTAAGGCTATACTGGTTAACTGAGCAATGCATTAAGCACTCCATCTCCAAAACAGAAAGAAATACTGCCCTAGCCTCTACCATGTGGCATCTTTAGGTTTCAGGGATTTCGTTTAAATCTGAAATTTATGTCCAGGAGAAATAAATTATTAGATTGTAAAAGCAGCTGGGGAGGGAGTAAATATAGTCTCTTTTGTCCTCTATATCATTTCCCCAGGAAGATAATAAATGTGTGGCAAGCGTCTTGTGTTTCCTCGGTCATACAAATGTTGTGTGTGTGCTGTATTTCAGATGTGAAGCCTAGACTCCAGACAGGAAATCCTGGAGTGATACTGTACTGCTGTTGCCTACTGCTGTGGTGCTGGTGGAGGCCCCATCACTTTTACTGCTAGAAGGAATTTGAAAAATCATTTAATGAAGAAATTTAAAAGGCCTTGTGTTCATCCCTGATTTCCCAGTAAGAGATTTAGGGTGTAATCCTAGGGTTTATCTCCTCAGCCAATGAAAGGCAGCAGGAGCAGTGGTTCCAGCCCTGGCTGCTGGAGAGAGCTGATGATAGGGGTCCTGCCCTGTGACCCCATCCCAAGGGCCAGTTTTCCCAGGGAGATTTTAAAGACTGTAAGAGAGGCTCCTGCTAATACCTGCCTTACCTGTTCTCACTCTTCTGTGAGGTCAGATACACGCAGCAAGCGTGATAAGTGGCCAGAAAAAAAAATGGGGTCTGAGAACAGCAAAAGGATAAGGAATTGTTAGAAAATCACTGATCTACTTGCTTTTCTGCACCTGGCTGTGTGTATAGGGCTGTCACTGCCTGCACCTCCATGCTCTTGTCAGGATGGCTGTCGGTATTCTCAGTCCAGCCTACTCTCAGGGGTCTGAAAACAAGCCTGGAACAGCCTTACTGTTCACTTTTTCTGTTGTTCCTTCCAGAGAAGTATATTCAATCATATACTATTGTTTGCCTAATTATACCCCGCTTTAACATCGTATTTTGAAAGTAGTTTTATACCTCCCTTTGACCAGAGAGAAAAGAAAAACAATTTAGAATACAGCTTCTTTTCAGGTTGTGCATGTTCTGCTTATGTAAAATGAGAAGGGGATGGGAGTGTTTGGTGCAGGGCTGGGTGCACATGTGCAGTGACCCAACCTGGGCTGTAGCCGCCAGTGGACAGATTGTTAATACTCCCTTCATGTTTCATGCTAATGGAATAACTTATGAGATACTAAACTACCTTCAGTGAGGTGATGGGGCTTTGTTGGAAGAACCTAGATGATAGAGTGAGATGGTATGAGCTGATGGGATTGGTGTAGAGACAGCTCGTGGCTCTGTGCAAGGTCAGCTTGGGTTCAGCGAGGCTCTGTCACCCCGACTCTGTGTGAGCCAGACCAGATTTGGCAGCAGCAGTCCGGAGCTTATCACTCAGCTGTGCTTGAGCTGATGCACTGTGGAGTGTCTTGTGTGTCTTCCATGCCACATCCTGGGCAGGCATTATGGACACCCAGAGGTCACCTCCATGCAGAGCCTGTCCACAGAACAGCTTTGCACCGAGCAGCCAAAGCAGTGCCCACACCGTGCCAGCCCTGGGGGACAGCTCCTGCCTGACCACCCAGCCTCCTCATTTGTTTCTGCTGTGCAGTTAAACCTGAATAAATTGCCATGGGCATTGAGGTTTAGCTGTGTATGGCATATCTGTCATCAGTGCGTTACATTATTGCGTCTCCAAAAGGAGCGGTGAGGTTGTTTAGAACATATTTACTTCTGAAAAATGTATCCTCCTTTGGGGCCGGCCCACACTCTTAGTCTTTGCATGAAATCAAGATTGTTTAAAACGTGGCATCTTGCTGTTTAAATGGCAGATTTTCCTGAGGCCGGTGACACTGTTGTAATGGAGTAGCAATGGCTGGAAAATCCCATTTAACCCAGTTGTTTCGCACACATACCACAGCAATGTCGCCTTGCTGTTCTGTCGTATGCTGTCTTAGAGAAAATGGCTCATTTGGTGATATTTGTGGTATATCACCAATGGTTGGTGATATTTTGGCCCCTCTTTTACGTACAAGAACAAATTCAGCATGGCTCTTTCACACTGCTAGCTCCTCCAGGGTTAATTCCTTGAGGCAGTGGGCAGTGGGCTGAGCACAATCCTGTCTGCAGATTTCAGCTCTGCTGGTGGCACTAGACTAATGGGGCAGCATGTAAAGCACTTCTGTAACTATGGCCCTGCTACTTTATAGCAGAGCCACTTGCATTGGAGGATTTTTATTCCCCTTTTGAAATTAGAAACCAGCAATAACAGCCATTATGTCCAAGGCAACAGGTCACTGACCAGCCGTTTTGTCAGCCGGAGCAGTGTGAGGGTGCCACGTGACAGGAATATTTATCTGCCTCTAAGAAAAGTGTATCCATAACACAAGGCAATACAGTTTGTCAGCTCAGTATTCCATTAGAGGGAATTCCACTTTAGTTGCTGCTTCTTAAAGGAATTAGTAGCGGAAGGGCTGTGGTCCTGCAGCAAGCAGGTGCTGCTTTTGTCAAGTCTGGCTGTCCACACTTGCTTATTTGGCCCAAGGAAGTTGGTTCAGCTGCAGCTCTCATCCTTCAGTGAAGGATGTTGCCTAAGTTATGAATGTGAGACCTGCCCCTGTTTATGTTTGCATTGAAATTCAGTTAAGACTGAAACTGTTTTATACCTGTCCTTAATACAAGGAATACCTAGCTGGTGCAGGGAAAAAAGCAACAAAAAGTAATCAGATGGTGTTCAGTGACCCTTGCCATACCAGAGAACAGCAGAGCAAGTTTTAGGTTCAACTCTCAATTTCCTGGCTTTTGTTGAGTTATATTCCCATGGAAACAGTCACTCAGTAAAGCTTTGCCCTATGCATTTTAAAGGTGCTATGTACAGCATTTCCCTTTTGCTCTAAGTATTTTTTGAAAAGACACCGTCCTGGTCCATAATAAAGACCCAATCAGGAAATCATTTGGTGTTCAGAGGAGTCACAAAGTGTTCCACAATGATGACTCCAGCCCTCACATAAATGAACAATTTACTGGCTTCTGCAATATGATTTACCTTAGATCAAGGAGGGATTAATGAGATAAGACTTGGACTGGTTTCTAAGAAATCAAGAATTCATGCTTTTGAGAAGAAACCCTAAGAAGGATTCCTGGAAAAATGGTTTACCTCTTGAAAGTGATTTTGAAATGTTGCTTCCCTGAGTAGGACCTGTAAGTAGATACAAACAGGTCAGCACTGAGGCATGCTCTGGGGTTTTTGGTGAAGCACAGGCAAAGGAGTGTCCCTGTGGGCAGGAGATGCTTTCTCTGATGACTGTGGCTTAGGTTTGAAAACAGACTGGAGGTGGGTGTTTGCATTCTCAGGAACAGCTTTGGAGGGTCACTTCAAAGCCAGGCACAGGGCGTTCGTGCTGCTGCATGCCAGGTTTGTGACACGTCGTGGAGGTGCAGGGGTGGCTGTGACCCCGAGTGTCTGTGGGACCAGCTTCCAGATGGACTGACCAGGCCTGGGTAAAAGCACCAAGTGCTGTAGGCAGAGTGCTGTGCTGGGATCCTGCAAACCAATTTCTGCTCTTGGGATCAGAAATGGCTCTAGAATCCAGTCAGGGAGTAAGAGTGGGGCTGAGGGAGGAGTGAAGGAATTCTAAAAATACTATGGTTTCATGCACTTCTGACAACAATAATTAAATTTGTCCCTCTCACTTTATATTTAGGAAGCGTAAGGTTCTTCCCTCAGCTTATTTTTGATCTTGTGCATGGCATACTGGAGACTACAAGTTACAAGGATGCTGATAAATTTGCATATCTGAGTGAAATTCTCAGGAGCGTGAGGTCCCTCAGGACAGGTATTATTAGCTCCCTGGTTTCATTGGGTGCCTCAGTGAATCACGGTGTGTTTACAGCTAGTTTCTCTAACAGAAGACTCTGGTTATCTCTTAATAATATATTCCTCTGTGTTTTTTATTTCCAAAGTGCTGTGGTAAGGAGATTTTCCCAAAGGCTTCAGGTTGCTTTTGTGCTTCAGCATTTTACTCAGTGTTTTTGGAAGAAGTGTATAGATTAATATACGTTCCATTTGATAGAATACGAGAGGCTATGCCAGGCTTAGGCTGTGTTTGGAGTTCACTTGTAATAGGGTCAACTTGGTTTATTCTGAGTTTTAGAGAAGAATAGAGAGAACAAGACTGATGATACAAAATTATTAGTCTCAAGTGGAAAGCATGTTAGGTGAGTTGTCAAAGTCTGATTAGGGCTAAACAACCTGAATTAGACAAGAAATTAAATTCATAAATCATCTAATAATCCTTATCTGGTGTGAGAAGAAGCTGGCACTGGGAAAAATAACTCCGAGAAAGGTATTTGTATAATTATATATTGTAATTTTTCAAACCAGAATAACACAGAAAAGCCTATCAGAATTCCAGAATGGATTCAAAAGGGCAGAAGCAGCGTGGCATGGAGCTAAGGCTGAGGCGGTGCGGCGCTGCAGCCGGCAGTGCAGCCGGCCCGGTGCAGAACAAAGGCTGGCCGGGGCGGGGACGGCGGGGCTCCGCACACCCACACCCGGCAGCGGCCGTGCGGGGCAGGAACCGCATGTGCCGGCCATGGAAAAAGAGTTGTTCAGAAAACACAGTTAGCATTTAGTCAGTCGCGTGTGGAACGGCTTTTCCCCCAGTAAATGGTATGAATTTTTTTCCCTTTGACGCCAGGTGAAGTGCCAGGTCCTGGTCGCCAGGGGAGCCGGGCAGGTTTCTGGGGGTGGCTGAGGGGTCCCCCCAGTGAGTGGGCACTGGGAGAAGCTGCTCATCCTCCCCGGTGGGTACAGAAACCCGAGGGGCAGCTCGGTCCCGGCATAGGTAAGTGTTTCTGTGTCCCAGTAGCAGTGAAAGGTGCATTTACCTCTGGAGTACTCACGTGCAAGCATCAGAGCAACTCAGAAGCAGCTCTTTCCATTGGAAGGAGGCAACTTCGCTTTTCAGCCGACACCAAACCTCCAGGCATATTTTCTTAGACACTCAAAATGATTTCTAGTTTTTTTTCCCTGGTTCAGTAACTTGTAAAGGACAGCTTTCTTCCTGCATTTGTAGAAGTGCCATCTCTAAGTGTGCTGACACAGGGACTGACTGACGTATGGCAAGTTATCAGATGCTCAGAGATGAAGGAAGCAGTAACACAGGCAGCCGTTGCCTTTCACAAAGGATGTGCCACCTTTCGTTTGCCTCTACCTCCATTTCAAGGGACTCTTCAAATAAAGAAGGGAACATGTGAACCTGTCTTGCCTGACAATTTTTTTTTTTATTGCATACCATGATAACTTGGAGTTCACTTGTTACAAGCATTTTATGTAGTGGGTGAAATACCAAGGGAAAAGAAAGAAGTAATACTGTGCTGCCTGGAAAACTATGATCTAAACATATAAATGTCACTGGGTAAGAGTTACCTGAAACAACTGGAAGGGCAATTAACACCTGGTTTTATGGGAAACATTGGTTACCACTATCAGTTTTAATGAAGTGTATTAACTAAATTGTGTTCTGAGTATTCATTCAGCCCTGTTTATGGCACACTCTTGAGTACATTTACTGTTTGTCAGAAGTGCAAACTAGTGAACATATGAGGCTTTAAGACAGGCCATCTGTTAGTCTTAGACCCTTGGATAATTGTCAAACAGTTCTAAAAATAAGCACATACAAACTGCAAGGGGGTGCAAAGGTGATTTTTCTTTAGAGTCTGATAGCAAAGGGAAAGTAGCGACCAGAAATAAAATTTAAATTTAAAAAAATAAATAGTTTTATCCTGTAAAGCAAGCTTACTCTGCTTTCTCTCTTTTTCTCCTTCCTTTCCCACCCTCCTCTGTCAGTGTGCCTTTTTATCTTTCTTTTTTTTTTAATTTAGTTTTTTTCTGCTTGCTCTTCTGGGTCATGGCATCCCTTGAATGCCTCTCCAGTTTAGGATTAGAGCAGCACCAATTTAAGGCTCACAGCTTTCCGTAGAGAGCATAATCTCCAATGGCTAAAGCAAGGGTCATCTTGTGTCCTCTGCCTAAAGTAATCCCTTTATAAAGTCAAGGCATAAAGATTTTTATCTTTATGGATTGCTGTTAGAGGGAAGTAGTACCTGTGCACATACATGTGTGTGCTTATGGGTATGTAATGAGTAATAACAGCTGAGAGATTTATTTTTGGACCACTTTGAATTCAAAAGATGCAAAACATTGAAAAAAGATGCTGCAGATGGTATTTCGTAAATATTTAGACACTCTAACTTCTGTTTGTAGCAATTTGGAGGTTTTGTTTTGTCTTTTTTTTAATATACGTTCAAATGTGAGACAAACCTTTGCTTCAAGTCAATGCCTGAATCTGAGGTTTAGTTTTTGTCTGGCAAGCTGTGCATGTTGGCAGTCAGTGGAGACATCACTTCTCCTATTCCCCAGTACTGCTCTGTAAAGGGAAAAGGAGAGAGAATGGGGAGGAGACACAGCCCCAGTGGTCCCCAGCTATGACCCCGATCTCTGGACTTGGAGTCAGACAGTGCCTGAAGGGGTCATACAAAGCTGGACAGAGGTGGGGAGAGGCAGGGAGTGAAACTACCTGGGCTCTTACCTGGTTTGGAGCACCTCCCACACCCTGGGAAAAAATATTGGGATTAATAGGTCACCCAATGGCTAATTAGCAGTTAATTTTCATGTTGGCTGATTGTCACATGAATCTATTATCTCCATAATTCTTATTGAAATTATTTGAGGAATGGTTTCTGTTCATTTCATGGCATTTGGAAAGGGGGAAAGAGGCTTTGTACCTTTTCATCAGATCCCAGTCTCTGTATAACACTGCAGAAGGCTTATGAATTTCACCTGAGGGTGGTGGGCATCACCAGCCTCGTTAGGCCATCTCTTAACCTTTGTATAACATATGGTGTTGTAGGGGTATATGCTCAGGCACATAGACAGTGCATTTGTAAATGGCTGGTACGAAATATCGAGATCCATAACAGATGCACAATGGCACCATAGACTGGATGTGTTATGGCCCCAAACCATTATCACACCCCTCACAGTTGCATTTTATTTTTTTCACCTGCTCCTGTGTAGTACACCTGTGACTTGTTGGCAGTGAGTGTCGGTGCAGTGTGGGAGACTCCCAGCTTGACTGCCTGGCTTGGAGCTTCGCTCCATCATGTGCTGCTTTTTGTGTGTGTTTTCTCTCAATCTCTATATAGCTTGTAAGAGTTCTTTGAACTGTTGTAACTGATCATCTTTCAAGCCTGATGCTTTCCTTCTTGACACAGAGCTCTGAAAATGGAGATTGTCATGCCAGTGTTTTCATAATCATGCACGTAAAAACCCAGAGAAATATTCATTGTGGATGTTCTGCACAAATGGCTTGATCTGCATCCAGAGGGCAGGCAGGGGGTGTCTCCAGGGAAGATCTGGAGAGCAATCAGTATCTACATGGACAATAATCAACCATTCTTTGAAATCTTTTTATTTCCTTCAAAACCCGTCGCCTAGTTCTTTGGTCACAGACACTCCATAAATGGTTCATTTGGGGATTGTGCAGCGAGTAGAAAATTCCACTTAAACACTGCAACAGCCCCAAGACTTGGGGTAGTTGCATTTTTCCCATTGACGTAGCTAATGGAATTGCAATCCATTTTGCATGATTATTAAGAAAAGAAGAGATTTTCCAACCTTGTCCTATAAATAAGCTCTGACTTACTTGATCTTGACAGGTGACTTAGTGCTGCTGTAGAGTTTTCCAGCTGCAATAATGTCTCAGAATGATGTATTCAGTGGGGTATCAGCTGTGAGCCGTGCGTGAACCAGGGGGTCTAACAGGAGCTGGGAAGAACCATTTTTCCTGTTCAGCTTCCAAATGATGTCGTGCCTCCTGCTGGCCCCAGACGGGCACGTGTATGGATGGCCTCGGAGCCGGCAGGCATGTGCACACACACAGGAGTGTTCCTGGAGGGTGTGCATTTTTGTGGCTGCTCTATTTTCCTTTGGAAACCATAAGTCTTTCTTTTTTTTTTTTTTTTTTTTAAACTATAATTTCTGGACTTGAAAAATCACACCTGAGCTGTTTTCAGCCAGCCCGCCCTCCTGGAAGGGTGGATGAAGTTTCCTTAGGCTGCTTAGGTAGAAGCACTCCTGTGGTATCACATGTTTCAAAACACTCGCTCCCTTCTGGTCTTTATGGTTTCCTTCTGCTGCCTGGAACAGCCCAGTGGCCTCATTGGGGTCATAACTGTTCCTGCTAAGGCACAGGACATTCTTAATGCCAGAATTTACTTGATTTTCAATTGCTCCAAAAGCCTACTCAGCCAGGAAAATTTTCTGTGTCTGGGCACACAAGGAAGTGCCTAATAAAGGTATTTGAAAAACCATGGGTCAAATATACAAAACACATAAGAGAGAAGAGACATAAGCCCTGAATGCCTCAGATGCTTTCTGACATCTGCAGAGCTCAATTCCAATGAGCTGCAGATGCACGGGGCACAGGGAGTAGAAGCAAGAAGATAAGACTAGTAATTGCTAGCAATAGGAGACAGGTTGCCAGACTATTTTTTGGAAGGCATGTTTTTGTGGTCTGAAATATGTTTTAGTAGGTGAGAAACCTATATGGGTGGGAGAGGATATAGACAGGCTCTCATGGGACTTCTGAACACACAAAGTGGTGGTTATTCAGCCTTCACTCAGTGTTCACCGGCACCTGGGTGTGCAGGACTTGGCAGTCGTGCACATGGCTTAAGCAGGATGTGCCCAGAGAGGCAGGGGAAGGATGCAGTGCACACAGGCTTTCGTGTCCATAGGCATTACAGACCTGTTTGTGAGGCCTTGTGGAAAACGTAGCTCTATCTATAACTGCATGGTCTAGGCACTGGCCAGCATATTGATTGTCAGTAATGCATGCATGGGGAATAAATGGTACATTCCCAAGATACTAAGACAAAATCAAGATTTGCATATGAAAAATGTGATTTTTTTAACTCCTAGCCCTATGGCACATCTGGTTTCTCAGCTCCTGCCTGATCCAGCTATAAATGGCTGCAGTATTGGAGTACAATCTGTTTGTTTCTTTGACAAACTCTGCTCACAAACCCAGTGTCTTCCTTGTATTGGAAGTGTTCAGAACATGCTATTAGCTGATGTTTGAGGAGGGAGGGCTCACAATAAAAGCTTCATTATCAGATTTAGAGCCACATACCATTCCTTTATTGACCTGCCTGGTGTAATCAATGCAGCAGCCACACAAGTTTGAAATCATGTTCCCTGACTGTAGGCTGTGCGTCATGCATGCAGTGCTGATTATGCATTATCTTTTAAATGACACTGCCTAAGTAAGTATGGATTTGTCTACCACAAATAGCCCTTCTTTCAATTTGAAGATGGTAAACCTTTTGGGTTTTTTATTGATATTCAGGATGACCTAAAAATAGAACTGTAATGGAGTGCACAAGGAATGGCCATTGTTAAAATGCTGAGAAGTGTGTGAGCACTGAGGAGCCTGTGTATTCTTTCACATTTTCATGCTTCCCCAGCTTGGTTTAGTGAGAAAGCTTCTTGTCAGTGTGCATTGTGTGTGCAGGGCTCCATCCATCCTCCTCCATAAAGTCATTGTTAGACTTGAGAATAACATCCAGCACTGCAAAGGTCATTCCTTCTTAAGGCCAGGAAAATTTCCATGTATATCAAAGGAAAAAGCCATTGGATTTTGTGTGTGGTGATGTTAAATTGTCTAAAAGCAAAGCAGTTCCATCTGTCAATCCACGAATTTCTGATTTGTGGTTCTGAAATATTCAGTGTCACAGGCAGGGGTGTGCTGAGAGGGCCAGTGCTTTCTGAAGTAGTGACTTTATGATTTGCCAGCTGTTACTTCGTTCACAAGGGCTCCATCCATGATGCGGCCGCTGCCGCCCGGTGCCCCCCCGGCCCGGCCCGGCTTCCCGCGCAGCCCAGGGCCCGCCCCGGCACCGCCGAGAACTTTGGCCGTGATTTGGGAAGGCAGCAGCGCTTCTGACACCTGGTGGTCGCGGTTCGGGAGTGCACGGGCCAGAAAGGCTCCTGCTGCAAACGGGGTCACCGCCGCCGGCCCCGCATCGCCCGCCGCCCATCAGCTCTTTCCACGGGCGATTTCCATCAGGGACATGTCATCTCTGGATAAAGCGGGGGATTGCTCTTTTATCCTGATCACGATGTAGCTGTGGATAGTGCAGAAAGACCAGATGATTTATGAAAAGTTAAAATATCTTACTTTATCTTAAAGCTTCCTCACTGTAAATAAATAATTAGATTCAAAATTCATTTTGTGTTTAAAAACTTATTCTTCAAGCTGGTGGACTTGCCCGTCTCTGTTATTAGGCAGATGGAGACTAGGGAAATTGCCTAGGCTTGAAATAGCACAAATGAATTTTTATATTTGGGGATGCTGGGGACTCAGCTTAAGAAAACCTCACCATGAAACACTTCTCTAGTTGCTCAAATAACTGGATAATTCTACAAATAAAGCCAAGCTTATGTGTAGGACTGGGGTTTTAGTCAGAACACAAAATGTAGGTGAATCGGTACTGCTCTAAAAATATGCTTCCGAGGTTGGCTCCACGATTTATTGGCTCCTGCATAAAATGGCAAGACAGGTCAGCACCCTCTGATGTCAGATACTGTGATGACATTGAGGCTATTACAAATCTACCAAAAGGAAAAAAGGGAACAAAAGAGATCTAAACTGCTGAAAGAAATGTGGAGGGAAAAGTATATTCTTTAAAGAGGTTTAACTTCTGGGTTACATGTCCAGCCTTTTTTCTGCTGGGAATATTACCCTGGTGCCTGAGCTGGCAGTTCAGCTGTTATTGCTGAAGTATTTCTTGGACTGAGAAGTGTGTGTCACAATCTGGTGTCTCTTGCTGCCAGTACTTGCACCCGGTACTAGTGAGAATAAAAGAGTAAAATATGGCAAGGTCTCCCTCACAATTCAGATTTTTATTTTTTTTTAATTGTCACAGTGAAGGGAATCCCTAAAGGCAGTTTTTTAGCCCATGAAGTTACCATTTCCTTTAGATATATTAAAAGGAGAAAAAAAACCGGAAACCTTCATGACTATACTTGGCTTGTAGCATTTTTTTTCTAAGTTCATGCCAGCATTAACATATCTGTCAGAACAAAGCAAATATGTCATATTGGCAGCTGTTACTTATGAGTACTTTTTCTTTATTGCATTTTGTTTTGTAATAATTGAGAAGCTTTTATGTTGAGCTCTGCATAAATGGTACTGAGTGGGAGGGTATGGGCATGCTTTCTATTATTCTGCCCCTCATGCATGTCTCCTTTTTTCGTCTTTCCAGAACCACACATTGAGCCAGCACGCACAGTGAGCCACTGGCACTACAGGACACCTCTCTGCAGAAGACTTGACGGTGGCACAGTGGGGAGGACCATTTGAACATTACATCCAATCAAAGTGTCATTTGCAACCCAGATGTAAAACTCTAATGATTTGGCCATGAGGCGCTGCTATTATAAGCAGCTGGAAATGAATATTAATGGAAGAGATTAAAAGTATTCCATGCTCAGTATTTTTTATTGTCCTGCTTCAGCTAGTGTACTTTAGAGCTTCTGCTTCTGACTGAATTTATAGTGTTAGATAAATCTGCTTTGATGCTGTTGCCCTTTGTTGCTTCTTGTATTATATTGATAGTTAAAGATTAGGTGTGATTTTTTTCTTTTTTGTTAACTGCTTTTTAATTGCAATTTTAGGTAACTGTGCATTGTGATGTGATTGCTTGGCTATTGTCTGAATATTTCTTTTTAATTTTTTAATTAAAAACTAATGCTTTGATTGGATTTGCCAGTTCACCGGACAGTGATTAAAACTATGTAATGAATATAATCGGTTTCAGTGCAACTGGATGGTCTGCTTTATAAATGTGACTTAATCTGATTGCAATAACTAGTACAGTTCAATAAAGGGAATACATGAGCTTAGCGTCAGAGCTTGTCTCTCTGTCAGTGCCCACGGCATCACTGCTGCTGCTGCTGCTGGGGTGGCTGAATCTCAGTGATTGCTCACCTCACAGCACAGAGCACTCTGCAGCCCAGGAGGAGGGAAGACTGGGAGAAAGCAAAAGCCATGATTCTGTGTCTGGCATTGTGTTTACTTCTGGATGTACCTCTCTGACTCCATGGTAGGTTGAGGTGAGGTAAGAACATGTTATATAAAAAGGCACTGCTAGCTTATAATACTCATTAATGTTTAATTTTAATTTTTTCAGCAAGAACAGAGACCTGACCTATAGCTACCTTGACCATATCTCTGTGCTTCTTTGTTTCAATACAAAAATTTAAAAAAGGCTTCTGCATTGTGTACAAATGCGCAGATATTGGATCAGACCTTGCAGACCATGATAGGAGACTGCATATTTTAACCCCCTGGGCCTCTAGACCCCCAGGTATTGTAGCTCTGTCTAAGTGCCATACTTCTGACACTGGAAACCACCATCAGGCAGCCTAGCAGAGCCAATTACCAGGCTTCCTTTTACTCTCTTTAAACTTATCTTATGGTAATGAGGTAAGTTATATCTCCAGTCAGAGAAACAGTCATTTTAAGGACCATGGACACCTCTGGAAAGTTAGAAAGATTTAGTTCTCAGGGTGTCTCCTGCTTGAATGAATCATAATCATCATGAAAGATATTCAGCAGTTGTGACAGCTGAAATGATGTGGTTACCCATACCCACAAAGTACAAGGCTTTGCAAGACTGTGGCATGGGAACATGCATAGTCAGAGCCTTTGAAAATCGCTGCACTGAACTAGGCACAACTGGTTGTCATTGGGCCGTGCTTGGGCTTGGCGCATGTAAGTGATATTTTGTAGGAAACGTGTTTTCAAGGACATGCAGTCAGTGCCCAAATTATTATATAGTTTTTTACAAGTGCAAGGGTGGCACAGGTTGTTGACACTGCAGCCCTGCTGATGTTGATAGTCCTGTTATGCACACATGGTTCCTTCAGGACGGTTAGGGAAGGCTACAATTGAAGCATAACTTCGGGCACAACTGAAGTAGGGTCACAGCAGGAAGCAGTCATAACTTAAGAAAAGTTACAACTTCCTCAAAAAAAAAAAGTAATGTCCCATTTGAGACAAATTATAGATGTTTTTTACTCTGCTGAAATAGCATTACATGGATGGTCAGAAAGAGTTTAGGCTCAAAATGTGGCTTGTGATAAATTTACAAACCTTAATATAACAAAACTAGGAATGACTTTTCTTAATTCCAAAGAGGACAGTTCTGCTTGCATGTAGATTATTCTTAGCCCACTGTTTCTACATCAAAATCATTGTACTAAAATAATCAATTTTTAGAAAAAAATTTTAACTTTCAACCTGATTATTTCTTTGTAAGCCACAACACAGATGTTTACAGCCTGAAAAATTAGTTATGAAATTACCAGTTCCTTATTCCTGTTCATAATATAAGCATGTTTCTAACTCAATTGTACTACTTTCAGATGGGAAATGGAAAAGGTACAGTCTTGCAGTACAGGCTTGCAGACATGCCCTTGCAAGAAAAGCTGGCAATGTACAGCAGCTGCTGTGGAAAGAGCTGCCATCATCTCCGTGCTAAAAGAAGGTTCTCACAATGGAGATATTGAAAAAGGAGGCTCTTTGCATGACACTGGTTTGAAATGATGCTGAATCACTTCTGGGCAAGCCTTCAGAAATGACAAACATCTAGGTTTCTATCTTCAGGAAAAGGTTCTGCATTTTGAATCCCAAGAGTTGAACTGATGTTTCCACACAACTCTGAGAGCTTCCTTAGCAGTGCTGTACTGAAGCACATGCCTTTGAGCACATCCTTGCTGACCAGTTCAAAGTAGGTGCACAGTCAATGTGTTTAGATGCTGGGGTCCTGCTCAGCCCAGCAGTACCAAGCAGTGTCTAAGCTTGTGTTTCATCTGCCCTGAACCCTGACCATGCCGTGGGCAGGGGTAGAGGAAAGGAATAGTTTGGTTTATCCACCCAGCCTTTAAAAGGTAAGACTCCAATACATGAGTAAGGGCTGTGGTCCTGCTCCAACTTCTTCATCCCTTTTAGCATATGAGCTTCACTTACGAGCAGCCTAAGTCAGGTTGGAGAGAGGGGCTGGACTGTGCCCCCAGGGCTGGGAAAAACGAGCTGTGGTCCTCTTCTGCTCTTACAGTATTTGGGAAATATTTGAAGACAAAGGAACCAACACCACTTCTTTAAAAAATTTATTTCCTAAAACAGAATGTGCAAATATGCAGAGATGCTTGCCATGAATTTGCTGGGTTATTTTGTGGTATTTTTGAGATAACCAGGCCCATATGAACAGTCATCATTACATGGCAAGGGATGGTGCTGTCTTGACAACTGCTTTTTTGGGGGCCAAAGAAATCCATTTTGGGGTGTGGGGGTGAAAGCTATTGAAAACAAGCAGAGGGAGAGCCACCCACTCTTCTGTTCCTGCCTTGGAGCTGCAACTGTGACACACTGGACACCTGCAGCTCACAGAGGTGATCCTTAGCCTTTGCCGGGGTGCAGTACTGGTGTCTGACCCTGTTTTCCAAGGCCTGAGCCTCCCCAGGCAGGGCTGTGCCAGGCAGGGCTCCCGGGGGCAGAGCTCTGCAGCACAACGTGGGGCCTTTGTCTGGTGCTTCCTGTGCCGCTGGTCTCACTGGGGAGCAGGAGCAGAGCAGCCCTGCACTGGTACAAAACAGCTTTGCTGCCAGAGCTGCAATCACACCAGGGAGTGCTTTGCCAGGGTAGTATATAGTTCCTGTATCTGTTAAAAGCTCCTAGGGAAAACAGAGCCTAACTGCAGGTGGAGAAAAGATAATATCACAGCTTCTGGTACATGTCTGAGGTTTCACCCCCTTTTTCTTAGTGGCCAAGAAGTGCTGCTGAAGGCATTTGGAAAACAGTCAGAAATGTTGGCTCCAAAGGTAGCTATATTTCAACAGCTATGACGCCTTGAAAACAGGCTGGAGAGCCTTTCCATAATCCCTTTGATATTTCCCTGCCTATCTGTGTAACGTGCAGCTCCTGTGTGGTGATGGTGCAGACAGGGACTGGCAGGCTGTTCAAGGTGTGGGCGACATGGATCACTCACAGGTAAGTGCAAACCAGAATTGCTGAAATTCTGGCTGAGGATGGGCTTTAAGCAAAATGTCACAATATGAGCTAAGTGGCATTAGGACCAGTACAGTGTTGGAGATCATGAATAATTCAAAATCTGTAATGAAATGTCATACAGACAGTTTAATATCTTCAGGTTTAGAAAAATACTGAAATATAAATTCATATAAACAATAGATTAACAAAGGACTTGTATTTGTAGCAGTCTACTCTACTGGCCCTTATTCACTGAATGACCTTCGCAATTAACTTTGCTACATAAACACACATCCAAAAAGCATTGAAATACTTAGTCAAGAAGTAGCAACCAGCACCTATTGTCTGCGTAGGCAGCTTTACACATTTGTGTTCTATTCAATGTTTGTGTATGTTCTTGTCTGATCCATCACCTTCAGCAAGGGATCACCACCTTCAGTCAGGTGCCTTAAAATTTAGGGAAAAGCAAGTGTTTAGCCAATTGCCTCCCAGAAGAAAGGCAGAGAAAAGAAGTTTGAGGATCATTTGAGGGAGTGAGCAACTAATCACTCTGTGCTGGAATATCTTTGAGTGGATTGGGTAAAATCACCCTACTGAGCAGGGAAAAGTCAGGGAGGCAGGGGGGGTATCCCTCCACAGCTTTACTGCCCTCACAGAGGAGTTAATGAAAATTCCACCCTGTAAATCTGCACATCCCATGTCCCAAATGTACAAGTCACTTTATCCTACCAACGTCTAAGAGGAGACTGGGGTTTGGTGTGTTGGTCTGGCTTTTAATGTGTAAATCACTCTCTGGTACAAACAGTGAAGACTCTTCCCCATGTCTGTGAAAGCGGTCTCTGTGTTTTGGCCCACACCCTAAAGCAGGGAGGTTTCTGCAATGCCTTCTCTTTCAGAAGTGTTATCTAGGTTTGATAGAGGTGCAGAGGCCAGGAGTACCGTGTCCCTATGGAATGTTGACAGGGACCAGCCAGGGCAAGAGCCCCTGCAAGTGCTGTCCTGGCCAAGAGTGGGAGCCCAACATGCGTATGGCCACAGAAACCCAGATGGTGGGAGCCACAGCAGCCACGGGGCTTTAGAGCTGATGGGAGCATGGTGTGTTCTTCATTGCTTTGTCTTTGTTCTTTTCTCCTCATTTTTGCCCCTTGTGAAACGCTTTGTTCTTAGTTTTGTCTGTTTTTATTACATTGCTGTTGTGCTATCAACTGTGAGGTCCCTCTCCTGCAAATGGAAGCCAGGATATGCCTTTTGATCTACGTATTTGTGAATTATTGTTACTTTTCTGACAAAAAGGAACACCAAGGAGCATTTGGCAGATTAGGTGACAGAGGGAGACAGGAGGTGTCCAAATGAGAAACACCGAGCACCCCGAGAGAGAGACAAGGCATTGACTGATCACCACTCAGGCTGCTCCAGAGCGCGGTCTGCGCTGCCATGAGAACCAGCTCCGTTTAACCATCAGAGATTGCCCTTTTCTGCGGAAAAAAGCGAAGCGTTCCCCTGTGGGTGCCAGGAGGAGGGGGCCGGGCCGGGGCCGAGCCGGGGCTGGGGCTGGGGAAGCCTCGTGCGGTGCTGCCCCTCACCGGGCCCCGCTCCTCCGGCCCTGCCCGTGCCCGTGCCCGTGCCCGCGGCGCTGCCCGCTGCTCGCCTCGGCTGTCCCCTGCCTTCTGTGTCCTTCTGCCGTCCGCGGCCATCTGTGTCCCCGCGGCGGGCGGCCGCTCCCACACAGCACCATTGTCACCGCGCGGGCCGCCCCTCGGCCTCCCCTCATGGCGGGAACGCCGCTGCGCCGCTGAGGCGCTTTGGGGCGTCTCTTTGGGTTTTGTAAATCGAAACTTTCATTTTGCTTTCGGAAGAGGGTGAGCTCCGTGCTGGACTCGAGGGCCAGGCTGCCAGGGCAGAGGCAGAGCCAGGAGGGGCTCGGGCAGCGCTCGGCTCTGGGGGGTTTTGCCACCCTGTGACATCTGTGGGTGTCGCAGCTGCCCTGTCAGAAACATCACGCTTCAATCCTGCTTCCGAGGCTTTGGGGACATCAATGCCCCCGGGTAAAGCGATGCTGTGACAGCGTTTTCACCGTTTTACCCACACTTGGCTCTTAATTGCTTTGTCTTGATAGCACAGTGCAGTCAACCTGCTCTGGCAGGTTGGAGAGGCAATGCTGGGTATTACTGAATTGTGGGAAAATGTACAGACCAGCTTTTCCGGATTTTGTTTCTCCTGATGTTCCCAAATACCTGTTGGCGTTTAAAGCCCTGTACAGCACTAATGGTATCCTCAAAAAGAAAGAACTAGAGAGTTAGTGAGTGCATGGTAGGACTCTGTACAAGAAATCCTGCTAGACGAGACATCACCTCTTGAAAAAACCTTTAGCCCCAAAATCTTTTTGTACCAACTAAAATCTTGCTTTGAACTTAAAAAAAATTATCTGTGTCTTCAGTTTTACATGACTGGAAGAGATACCTGGCCCTCAGTGTGATCCTTCTCTGCAATAAACGAGATAGCAAACAAGCCCTCCAAGCTGTGTGTGCTGAAGCTGTGTCCCTGAGGTGCGGGGCTCTTCCTCATCCAGCCTTTAATTTAAAGGACAGGGAGAGAGAAAAAGTGTTTTGTTTTTTTTTTCTGGTTGGAAGCAATGCAATAAATAAGTGCATCTTCTTCCAGTTGCAATTTATAGGCACTGTTCCTCAAGAAATTGGCTTCTATGCACGAAAGCTATAAAATACAGATGCCATTTGCAAAAGAGACTGCTTCTTCTGTACATTTTCTGGTTTATTCACAAGGTGTCTCAGTGTAAGCCTGAGATAAAGAGAGGCTTAAGGAAGTGTGCAAATGAGCACAGCTAATGGTTTTGTAATGCTGCTAAATGGTCAAGAGCTTCCATTAGCCTAGGTAGGAGAAACAATTTGGGTTGCTAATTAGAAAGACAGAGTTTCACCCAAAGTAGGACCCAGAAACATTTGTCTCCATGAGGGTCTTGTGGCTTAAGAGTTGATCAACTGTAGTATAATTCCCAATAGATATGCAATGTAATTATATATTAAATTACAGTGTATATCCTCAAATGCTTAAACACTGAAACCTGGAAGATGAAACCTTGATTGAAGTCAGAATAAGGTCTCATATACAGACAGTGGGAAAAAAAGGGGATGATTGAAAGGAGAAAGTGGGCAACATATGACTATGGCAGAGCCAGTGGATGCAGTGCATGAGCTTAAATAGTTTTGCCTCTCCTTCCCTAACTGGCCTGATAATGTCTGTAATGATGCCAAGAAAAGTAGCCTTTAAATAAAATCCCATCTTTCATTTTGGTTTCATCACTGAAGCTGAGGGGGTGTGTGGGTGCAAGCATAGGGCCAGGCAAGCTCTCTGCGGAGTGAAGCCACGTCCACGATTTCCTGGCTGCTGTAGGTTTGTACCACTTGCTCCATTGCTAGATAAATCCAGAGTTTCGGTGATGACCCTCTGCTGTGTATACTTCTCATCTGCTTCCTCGCTAGCTGGGTTTTTTTTTTTTTCAAATTCCAGATCTCTCTTTTTGCTTTTCCTACATTCCCCTCCCTCAGCAGGGGCGCCTGCACTGCCCACCAGGCTGGCAGTTTGCCAGTGCTCACACAGCAGCTCTGTGGTAGGAGTAAGTCTGACACAGGAGAATCTGCTGTGTTTGGTGTGGCTTGAGAAGGAGTGTCTGACAAAGGGCAGAGGCACATAAGGAATGTGAAGTCCTGCGCTTGTGAAGGCCCAAGAAAAGACAAAGCTGCTGTACCTGGCATCCCTCTTGGGAAGGGATGTGACCTTTGCTGGCTGGTAAGATGGGCTTGTCCTAGCAAACAGGAATGCCAATGCCCCTTCTCTCACTGAGGGGTTTAGCACCCTAATATAGCATAAAATACCAGGTAAGTCCAGAGTCATCCCTGCCCTCCATTTTCCATTTCACAGAGTAATTCCAGTTCTTGATACATCAAAGTATACATTAACCTAATTTCCTTTCTGGGAACTGCCAGAAAAGTGCATCTTCTTTTGTGCTGGACTGCAAATGTGTACACAACCATTCCTTTGACTTCAAGGAGTTAAATGTTCACACATGTCAGGCACACTAGGATCAGAGCCCTCAGTAATCTGGGTAAGTTAGGTAATACTGGGTAACTCGACTGTGCATCATTAGCTCAATAATGCATCGAGCTCTGGGAGAGCAAAAAACTCAACAAGCTGACCCCCAAACCCTGAAATATTTTTGTGTGTGAGAGAGAAGTCTGGAGGGAGGAGGGAGGAAAAAAAAGGGAACATATCTTTAGCTCTTTGTGGTTTGTTCTGGTTTGTTTGCCTGGTTTTTGTCCAAATGTTATTGAGAATAGAAACAAAAAATTAGAGAAGAACCACTGAAGAATCCAGAATACCCCCATGGCATGTGAAACTCCACTGGAAGAAACAAGTAGGTGCTGGAAATATATATATTCAATCTTTGTGGACACATGTAAGCACCAGAACTATAAATTTGGCCTGAAAAACCAACTTCCTCAGCAGAGCTGTGCATGGTTCCTTTTCTGAGACCTATCAGTTCGTGCTGTTCAGGCAGAGCTCCCCAGCTCAGCTCTGTGCTACTCTGCCCATAAGGGTGTTGAACAAATATTTTGTATCCAAGAGAGACTCATTAATGTCTTTCAAACCGGATGTAAGTTCCTCATTATTCTTCTGCATAGGTCTAGTAATGGGAGCCTCCTCTAGAGATGCCCTACACAGATGTCTTTAGGAAATGTTGATGGCATGAAGCAGGAATTGTTTTCACTGAAAGATTTATAACCTTATAACCTTTTCAAGCCTAGGCAGTGCAAGTAGACTGAGAACCAGCAGCAAGGGGTTTCTGGCTTCAGCATTATTCTCTAATACTGACTAACCCAGAGAAATCATTTTGGTCTAAATTTTTGCTGTTCTGGGTCCTCAGTATGAGGAATGAAATGTCAGGGGTTTTTCAAAGATACTGAGTGTTTCTGACCGCTATTTGAATTGAAGGTTTTGAGTCCTTATTAAAAAAAAAAAAACCCAACCCCCCTCCCCCCAAGCCCATGGATCTTAATTTAGGGCTCCCCAAATCAGAAGCCACTTTGAAAGACATGCAGAAGCACAGAACAGCCGATAGATTTCCATATCCTGCAGGGTTTTGGCATGAATCCCCTTCTTTGGTTCCAGGCAGAAAAATACAAAGAGACGTCTGTGAATAGGACCTCACTGGGTGTCCAACCCTCTGAGTGAAATTTCCTGTGCAGAGGATGGTCTCGGCCTACATTTTCTAGTTATTATATAGAATTTGTTTCCTGCTAAGCTAGAAAAAAATGTATAAAAACATAAAACCTTCAGTGAATTCCCACCTTATAGAGCTGCTTCAAGCTGTACAGGCAGAATTTGTACTGGAGGAGTTGACATTGAACAGGGTAGTTCAACCGAGACACCAAAGCTCAGCAGAGAGATCCTTTAAAAATTATTTGTCTTGTCTGCAATATTTTGTAAGTTGGTCTAAATCAGATTTTTGAGTAATACCATTAAAGTCAACAACCAACACCCAGGATGAATCTAGCTCTTAAAGTGCCATTCAGGCTCCTTGAGAGACACACATCCCAATGACTCCTTTAGCAGTCATTAAACCAATTATCATCCCAGTCTATTTCCAACAATTATCATCATAGACTTTTTGGGTTTAATCAGCTTTTTAATTGACCTGTGAATAAGACAGGAGATACAAAATTCTCCCCTGATACTTCAGGTGTAACTATTACACATTACTGTGCACATGAAATAATTTACACCATAATACTGACCTGGGGCTGGGATATGAAAAACAATATACTCATAAATTAAGGGTAAAAACAAATTAAAGGCAATAAGGGAGAAGAGGAGGAAGTAATAATCCATAAATAGAATGTCACCATGATTGGTGACATTGCTTCTGGGACTTCCCTGGCCAGCAAATTTTGGGGCTGGAGAAAGGATTTTATTTTAAACTTATGCAAAGCACAGAATAAATTGTAAGTGATATGAAAAGTTTTAACCGTCTTGAAAGTGCTACAATTATTGAATTGCGTTACAGAAATGTCTTCAGGCAATTGCTTAGGACTTTAAAAAGAAATCAGCCATTTAGGCATATGTCCCAACTAACTTTTAATACCACTTGCCTTAGCACAGCCCTGCAAAGTGGCCTGAATGCAGCAAATTGCGGGATTTGGCACTGTGAGCCCCGCAAGCACTTAGCAAAAGCAATTGTGTAGCTCTATTGAAAATCCCGCATATCATGCTGTGGGGAGCCAGCACTTTTTATCTGTCGGCACTGTTGGTGACAAATATTAAAATAAAAAGTATGACACTATAGGTGCTTCAAAATTCAAACTGCAAGTTTCCTACTGCGGGACTTCTAACCATGTAATAAAGTGCAGGGAAGAAAGCAGAGTTCAGACCCCATGCTGTAATAAAGGCAAGGAAATCTTAAGTGTTCAAATACATAATTCATTCTCTTCTGAGACTTTCTACCAGGTTTCTCCCAGTAAAGATTTTAATTTGTGCCTGGATGATACAATCTTTAATTTCTCTTTTACCTCCAGAGGCAGCTGGGAGGGCACTGGGGCAGCTGTGCCCATTGCAGTGGGTGAAAGCAAAAGGATGAGTCAGAAGCTCTTCTGCTGCTGGGAGGGTGTGACAGCCCCGCAGGGCCAGCCCAGCCACAGGAGAAGGAATCCTGGCTGCCACTTACTGGGAAAGTGCCTGCAAAAAAGTCACCACAGCAGTCAGTGAGCTTTGTTTGTTTCCCATAGAAATACTTTGCACCTTAAATAATACTTTCTTGCAAGGCATCTCAAGGCACATAGCAAACACTGGCTGAGTTTAATCTTTCTGTGGGGAGGTAAGATCCTGTTCCCACCTCTCCTTTTGCTGTATTTTCTGATCACTTAAAGACTCTACTGCCATTTTGTTACACAGTTTTCAAAACCAGAATTTGAAGCACACGACTTTGAAAATTTTGTTAGCTGTGGTATTGAGCATTTATTGCTTCGTTGTATAAATATTTTTACCTGTACTTTAAATTTTTGTAAAGAATGGTGCAATAATCACAAGGAAGAAGAAACTAATGAGAAATGGGACACATCTTTGCAAGTGGGGGTGGTAGACATAAGCAACAAATTACTGAGAAGTTACTGGTCATATAAATGTGCAAATAAAGCCCTGCTAAAAGTTCAGTGAAATCACTGCATTTATATCACAGATAAATTTGTCTCAATTGTGAGAAGAATGCATGCTTCTCACTCTGAAGTGGTCATTTGACCTAAATTATATACATTGATCTGTGTGCCCCCCTGGTGTTGGCATACCAAATTGACTGGATTACATATTCAGATGTAAAGCTACAGGAAAGTGCCTTTGACCCACTTACATTTTCTAATTCACCCTCTTAAGTCGAGTTATTTTCTTTTTAAACCCTGGTCTTTTTTCACTCCTTCTCAAATACCTTCTTAGGGATTGGCATCCATCTCATCCCAAAATGTGATGCCAGGTACAGTGCTTGGCAGACAACGCTCTAGAGGCTGTTGTGGTAGCTGGGGCTTGCTCCTCCCAGACAGGGTAATTCAGGAAGCAGTGTTTGCCATCATGGGGTATGTGCACTTTTGTTCCCTTTCCTAGGAGGAAGCCCAGGAATCCTTTGCACGTTCAGTCTTAAAAACATTTTTATTTTAATAATTATTTTTTTACAAAATGTTGGGGAAAATTGTGCCCCTGTTGATGTTACTGAGAAGGCTGCCATGGATGTTGGAGAAGCTTGGGCCTGCAGATAGAGGCAGAGGATATCATGTTTCCATCTGGGTCTCCAGAAGCAGAGGATGGTGGATCAGGAGCACAGCAGGACTATCCCACGGCGGAATAGGGCTCTGCCAAAGCAGGCTCTGAGCCTCTCAGCAAACTTCCTCCGTGGTGCCAGCTGCTTCGAGGAAGCCCAGAGCCTCAGTTCCTGTGCCTAGGCTTGCTCTTTCAAGAAAATATTAACATTATTCCATGCTGCTTTTTAACAGCTCTTTAGGGTTGGGAGAGTTAGCTCTGATCCCTTACTGCAAGACAGACTATTAATTAGAAGCATGAGCCTGGTGCAGCTGGGTCGAAATGTGTTAAACAATTAAAAATAAAAAAAATTGAGCACCCTCTGCCTACTTCAGTTTAGGGGAAAGGTCTCTCTGACTCTACCTGCTCAGAGGCAACATTGAGGCTCTTTGACTCTGCTCTGAGACTTGCTGACACTACTGATTCAACACTGTATCAAGACACTCCAACTGTGATCTGAGACCTGGAGCAGAGCGGGAGCATCTTGACACAGTGTCAAAACAGTAGTCAAGAGCGCATGGACGCAGCACTGAAAGGCTTTTGTCTCCCAAATGAAAAGGAGCTGGATTATTTTCATCTTTTTTCCCTTTTTTTTTCTTTTTCTTTTTTTTTTTTTTTTTGTATTAATGGTAGCTTTCTCTTAAATAAAAAAACCCCACAGTTTATTTGCAGGAAGAAAGTGTGACATGTTCCCCCCCCCTCCTTTTTGTTTGATAAAGCAAAGTGACAGACAATGGCTTCACTGTACAATGCACATCACTAAAGCTTCACTTTACTTCTTCGGGTTTGGAGAAGTAAAAGGCTGTATTTGAAAATTATTCCAAGTTGGGAACCAAAAGAGGTTAATCCTTTCGTGATACTGCACATCTGTATATTTTTGCATTTTTTTTGTTTGTTGTATATTTTGGAATTCCATATTTGTACAATGACAGAGATTTGATCTGACTTATAATTTTGGACATATTGTTGCTCACCATTCTGCCCACAAAATTCAAGCTATAATACCTGTGAATTCAGTTGTGAGTGTTGACCAATGTTCAAGAGAAGAAATTAGTTCAATTGTCAGAATGTGATGATGCCTGCTGAGACAGGTTTCTTTTCTGCAGATGAGATGGTCTCAATGTTACACGGACTGTGACTTTATAACAGGCTAAACTCATTTATTTAAAAAATGAGAATATAGTTGAATTTAGGTTTCCTTGCTGGGGTCACAGGTACCAAGGAATTAGCAAAACCATCTACTGAATGTTTTATAGATGACAGTGTTTTTGCTGAATGTTAAATGAAAACAATCCATTAAAATAAAAAATGAAAATTCTTTTTGTTTCCTTTTCCTCTTGGGCCTTCCCAAAAGGAGGTCGACACCGACCCAGTTTGAAAAATACTTACCTAAGCCAATCACTGCCCAGCATGTATTCCCTTGAGCAACTTGAGTGGGCATGATGCCATCTGAACAGATGGGCATTACTGTAGGCAACCAAGAGACCATGCATGTGAATCAAGTATGGGTGTTTACAGCATCATTTCCCTGATGAGAATGTCAAAATGGCAGCCCAGTCCGAGCCTTTGGCTCAGTTCACTTGCATTTCACTAATTCAGCTCTAAAATGGACAACTTCATGAAATAAATTATTAACATTAAGTTGGGTGGTCGTGATTTTACTTCATTGAATTGGGCAGAGCAAGTGGGTAATGGACTTGCTGAAAATACCTCCTGTCTGTAGCAGGGAGGTTTGTTCTTTTGTCAAACGAGGGCAAAGAAGCCTCCACGTCTGTGCCAGGTGTAACATAACAAACAGGCCAACACACCAGCACTACAGATGTACTCCTAACTGAAAGGAAGAAACATTTTCACTTTTTTTTTTTTAAAGGAGGCATATTATTTCAATCAAAATTAAAACAGTATAAAAACATACATACATGATGTATTTGAATAATATCCTAGTGCAAGGTCAGCTCCTTAAAGGTGCACATTTTGAATTAGGATTTCACTGCTGTCCTAAAGAGAGATGCACATAAGTGGTGCAACATTTCTGAGCCCAGCAGTCAGTGTAACTTCTGTATCTGTTGAATGAAGTGATTTCTACTGAATTATCATTGGAAGTTCTCTACCATCTGTTAAAAAGAGAACTCCAAGTACAGAAATAAAGACTGGAATTTGAATATTAAATCAACACCTTTATCTACTTTAATAAAAAAGGCTATAAAATATGTATCCTGGAAGCTTGATTTAAAGTATATATCTGAAATGCTGTTATAATTTTATCATTCTTTTGATGGTCTGTTGTATTTTCTTGTTGCCAGCTTCTGTGTGTTTGTGTAATGCTAACTGCTCATGTACCCTTCATTTTCAGATGTGGTAATCTACATAACCTTTTGCTTTCCTAGGTGGCTACTCAGCCTGAATTTGAAGAACTGGCATGCTGAACTATCAGTATCAGGTATGAAATACTTGAATACTTATTTCATTCAGGAATAATGCAATATCTTATAGATAATTGCTAAAACTCCTAGTGTTTTACAGTTGTTTCTGGTTTTGTTTGGGATTGGTTTTGTTTTATTGAAATAATCTAATTTCTTTATCTTCTAGGAAATACTTAGTGAGTTTTACATCTAATCCTATCCTTTAGCTGGGGAATTCAGGAAAAAAAGAAACAGCTTTTCAAAAACATTAAGATTACAATGAAAATAAAAATAGTGCTTTTCTAATACTTGGTAGGAACAAAGAGTATCTGAAGTGTGTAATTCTCTGTATGCAGATTATTTAATTATTTTCCTGTCTTATTTCAAACTATCAAAATTAACATTTTCATTTGTCTTCTGTACTGTGCTGTGATGGCTCCGTCTTCTGCCATTAGACTTGCTAAAATGCTCTGATACCTTCTTTTTCATTTTCTAGGGAGCGCAGTGTTTATTTTCTTGCTCAATGTCATGGTAACAGAAAGATTTCCTTTATATTATAGCTACATTTGTGCTTTAAATACAAGCAGGGCAGGTTGGAGAGTGCAGTATATCCCATGTGGAAAAGCAGCACTAGCTTTCTGGGTGCCAGCACATACTCCCAGCTGTTGCTGTTGCTCTGGGGTCACAGATGCAGCTCACACTGAATCGGTTAAAAATGTAGTAGCTATGCTTGGGGACACAAGCTCAAATTTTCAGGGCCTGATTATTCTGTTACTTTCATATGTGCAATTCCCACTGAAGTCAGCAGAAGCACTGCGTGCAAACCTGACAGGCTAATTTGGAGCCCAGAACTGCAAAGGATGTAATCATACATTTGATTTCTGTGGGTGCTTGGGGTGTAATTCTCACCCATCTCCATGATATTAGGATTTTCCACAGCTTTTGAAGATTTGGATGAAGCCAAAAAATATTAGGTTACTTGTGATATTTTATTTTCAATGATCAGGGGAAGAAAAAGAGAAGTAAATGAGTTCATATTGGACTAGCCCAGAGTGAAAAATGTGTTCTACAGTGCTCTGAAAACTGAGCTAAGAGTAATACAACGTATGGCACATTATGTACAGGGAAGGGCCCCGAGGGATGAAGGCAAACTAATCAAAGGAATAGCTAATGGCCTAGAAGGAGAATGGGGAACAACCTGCTTCTTACAGGGTCCCCTCAGCTCAGAGGGCTGGTATGCAGACTGCTGGGACCCCAGCTCAAGGTCTCAATGATTTTATCCAAAACAAGTCAAATCCAAGACAATTTTTTTATGTCTATATATTTGATTCTTTTATCAGAAATTTCTTCCACACAGGGAACAGAGACAAGTACTGATGCTAGGCCACCACTGCCACATCTGCACAGGCTTCTATAAAATTACTTATGCCTGTGCTCCCACAGCACACCAGGGGTAATACTGCTGGTCTGGTTTGCCTGCTGACTGATCAGCATCTCAGGGCAAATAAAATTGTCAAGTAAAATGGATTTGGCACCAGATCACTAAAAGATGATCTGAGAAGCTGACCAGCAAGGTCTAAGCAAGCTGTCACTTGTTTCAATAAGCAAATGGAGTCCAAAGACATCTTTAATATGATGCTCCCAGTGTCAGTATTAACTCTCTTTCTCATCTGTTTTCAGATTAATGGGACTGAGAAATCCAAGAAAGAAAGTGGAGGCTGGAGTGATACTGATTACGCTGGAAGGTATGGCAGTTGGTGAACTAATGGAGAACAGAATTACAGACATCCTTAGGAATTGAAGGAGCCTTACAAATAACAAGGCAGGGCAGGCAGTGCAGCCTGCACAATGGAGAGCATGGACGATCACTGTGTCCTTTCTCTTGAAGCCTACAGCTTTGGGAAAAGGTTAAAATACAGTCTTAGGAATCCCAAACTTCTTTGGCATCCCCAAATACACTAATTAATATTTGCAGGAGATGAAAAGAGCTGTTTGCGTTAGGTGCTATTTTTTTTTTTTTGCTGGCCAGCCTTCGCGTACGAAGATCCGGGGAAGGCCTCTTTTTCCTTTCAGACCTCCCAGCCTGCGCACTGGATTTTTTAGGTGAGACACAGGGCGCGCAGATCTGAGCCCACCCTTTAATCCCGAGGTTCTTCTGCCGGGCCAAAGCGATTCTGGACAGTGGCAGTGAGGTCCTCCTCAGGACGTAGGCAGATTGCCCCCTTGCAGGGCTAACGAGCACTGCCTGCCCGCGGAGCATCCCCAGCCGGGATTCGGACCCGGGTCCCGGCAATTACTGTGCCGTGTGCTTAACCACTACACCACCGGGGCTCCCAGGTGCTATTAATGATCAGTTTTCAAACTCTATCATTTTCCTGTGGTGACAGCAGAGGACTATGCCACTGAAATAAAGTAGGAATTTTCAGCCTGTAACATTGAAAAAAAGTTACTCCAAGGCCAAGAGTATTTAAGGCTTGTGAATAAAAAGTTATGTGTAAGATGGACACAGTACTAGATGGCCCAAAGTATGAGGGTTAAATGTAAGGTACTTAAGTTTAAATTGATTTACCTGTGTGTGAATAAGGGAATTAATGCCAGGAGCCACATTCTGCTGCCTGGGTGCTGGGGCATGTTGGACATGGCAGGCCATCAGGTTGGGAATTCCAGGTTAGGATCAGGACAGCTTTTTCTGGAGCTTTGTCTGAGCAGACCATACTCACCTCACCTGTATGTTGTAGTTGCTTCCTATACCAAGGACCAATAAATAGTTTTGACATTAAAAAAAATATTCAGCTTCTAGTTTCACCTTTGAACAGTTACATAGAAAAGCACATTACAAGATGAAGTTCTGGCATCAAATATTTCAATATTAGAGTAGATGCTGAAAGTGTCAACTGTGAGAAAGAGAAAGATGGTTCTCTGAGAATTCAGGACAGCACAAATGCAGAGGAGAGTCTTGAAAGATGGGGGGGAGTGGTGCTTTGTTTAGGAGAGAAGAGGTGTAACCCTGGAGTGGAAAAGGTTGGAAAGAGAGAAATAAGGGATAGCTTGGTAGGGCCAGAGGTAGGGTGGATGGGGAGTAAGATTGCTGAACCTGGATTCAGAAATTATCTTAAAAAGTTTGCTATGTTCCTATAGTTTATGCAGGACAGCATAAGCATATTTTGCAAAATTGTAAATGTTGAATGAAATCAAGAAGGTGAACAGGGCAGAGAGTCTGCATTGCTAGGAAGAGCAGTAAATGAAGCACAGCAAAAAATGGGAAGCTTATGGATGGAGAATAATTAGTCTGATTTTTAGGTTAGTGAGCTGAAAGAAATGGTGGGATATCCAGAAAAAAGAGTCAGAAAGTGTCAGAGATACAGAGGTAAATAGGGAGAGGTGAGATGAGGAATCAATAAAATAAATCTGCTGTATAGTGTTGAGAAGGGTTAGGTTGCCTTAATAACTAGTGTGGATGAAGGAGAAAATACAGAAAAACATGAGTGCTGCTGTGTACTGAGAGAAGAAAGCTGAAGGGTACCAGAGAAAAAAACAAGAGTCTCTCAGAATGAGAATAAGAGATGGATTTCAGACAGAAGGAAGGATTTATGTTATAAAGACTGATTAAGGAAAACAAACCTGGTGTGGAGACATCTTGATATGGCCAAGATGTGATCTTTTGAGGTTTCCTATGTGGAGCAATTAACCACAAATTAGCTTTTTTGGTACTTTGGCAGTTAGGTATTAAAAGCAGGTCCTAGTGTGCCTATGTATGTGTGTGTATATGTTCATGCTGAGGCTGTCCCTGAGCCCCAGGGTGGTTCCATGTGAACCCCACTGCCCCAAAGTAGTGAGGAGGCAAGGGGATTGTCCTCTGCATGTGTTTTGTACTGGAGCCATTCTGGCTCATCCAGTGATTTTAGGTTCCTGTAGGAGGCTTATTCCTATGGGAAGTAATTCATGCAGCAGGTGTTTGCAGTGACACAAAACAGCCTTTCAAAAGAGGCTGCAGTTTTTCAAGCCAAATACATTTCTGTGTGAGAATGGCAACACAGACAGACTAGGGATGTGCACAGGCTTGTAGTATGATTTTCCAGTGCACATATATATTCTTTTTCTGTGAAGGACAGCTAGATCTTGTAGTTATGTCCATCTGTGTCTCTTGCATTCTGGTCCTGCTCTTTGCAGAGGTTTGGATTCTGGTTTGTGGGTAGCTTGTATTTTGTCACTGGTCTTTCACTGCTTCTCTGAGGTAATTCTGGACAGGTCAGTCTGCACAGGTGATTCTGCTCATCTCTGGACAGGTGTTCACAGTGCTCAATGTGAACCTCTATGACTTCTACTTCCACATTACAGAGAAAAGATGAGTTTTCTCACTTCACTGTGGCAACAGTGATAGAAACACTTGGTCTAGGTTGTAGATGCTGTTCATAAGATAGCATAGAAATTATCCACAATTGTAAATAATTGATTGTCCTTTTTTTAACTAGGGAATAAAAGCAAATCTCAATAGCCAGGACACAGTACCAGGTTATTCATGCAGCACACATAAGTGTATTTGCTTCAGAGTAGAAATTGGACAGAGGTAGACAAATACAAATGGAAAGCTCTCTTTTTGAATTTGTTTTACAGGTGTTTTCATGTCATTGATAGTTTTTATTTGATGCTGCTATTAACTACATACTGTAAAGTGAAGTCAGCATTTGGAAACTGATTTGTTACTCAAGAAATGAGCGAGAAGTTTCAATGGGAGACTGCAAGTAAAGAGTGTTAATACTGCACTTAGCTGTGACTCATTCTATGGATCCTGGTGTTACAGATGTGTATGTTTGGACATTACATTACTCTGTATTTCAGAGAAATTTCTTTTTTCACCTTGCTTGGTGTAATTGCTGGTTCCTGGTGAAAGGGGCTGCACTGCTTGTTTGTGCTACCACTCTGCTTGCTTGCCTTGCCTGTCCCTTTGCATAAACTCTAGTGATCGTGTGCCAGCAGGAAAGAGAAAGATTGGTTTAGTGAGCTGGTCTGATGGAAAGCTGTCCTCAGATTTAAACAGAAGTAGAGTATTCTGTCATGCAAGGGAACTGAATTTGGTCGTAGGATTATGGTATCCACATCCCATGTGAGGGAGGGGCTGGAAATCTACTGCTGCATGTGGGAGGAAAATGTGGGAGCAGAGCCATCCCTTCGGTGGTTGTCTGCAGTTACACTGGATTGGTTATATCAGGAAGTCTTTTGTCACTCTTGAGACAACTGAACATATGAGACAGGTCGGTATGAATCCACCACATTTAGTGGTGCACACACAACTCTCGGTCTGCATTATGGACTTTGTGGAAATGAGTTTTATAGAAACAAGTCTGAGGTGGAATTAGCTTTTGGGTTGTGTGCTTCTGATTTTTATTGTGTATAAAAAACCCCCAAGTTATTTGATAAATTATTTACAAAACCAGCAGACCAATGAGTGATTAGTTTTCTTTTTTTAAAATGCACTAATGCCCTACACCTGTTGCTAAACAGCTGTTATAAAACTCTCCTGGTGTCTATCAGGGTGAAATCTTCACCAGTGTAGGACTGGGTGAGGAAGTGGAGCTGTGTTCCTTCACTCAGCTGGTATGCATGCTAGAATCCAGACCTTCAGCTGCTTTTCCCTGCTCTCTTCATAAGATCCACTGAATCACACACTAAGTGTTACAGCTGTGAGCTTTAGCAGCACAGATCTGTAGCTGTCACCAGCATCTGGTTTTTAAATCCTTTTCTGTATGCTCATGTGTTTGTCATTTGAGTTACCTTTTTTTTTTTAAAGTTACTTATTTTTAAATTACAACTGAATTAATATTTCACATTATTTGGGGGCATAAGCATCATGATTCAGGAGAGACCTGATGCAGAGACCTTGCGCACCCTGAGGATTTCTTTCTGATAACGGACAGTTTGTGATGTTCCCTGTAATAGCAAGGGTGGGGGAATTGCTCCACTTTGAGGCTTTTGAGTTCCATCAAAAGTACTTCTTTGTGGTTACTGCTTAAATCCTGTAAATACTTGTTTCTCAAAAGTGGCCCTTCCTCTGTCTTGACTCTTTTGATTTTTTTCCCCTTCTTGTAGGGATATGCTAGCAATGCTTTTGTTCTGTAGGTAGAGGTAACATTTCACAATATAACCAGCTGTGTATACTCCTTAGATTCCTCTCTTCAAATAATCAAGACTTATCTAATGGGCTTCACATTACAGCTGTTCCCTTAACCTTTTGTTTTTTTTAAAGGAGTCCTGGTTATTTCCATACTTTAACATAGTTTTGTTTAAATTTTGTGATTCATTTTGGTTAGTGAGAAATGCTGGCATTTCATAGGCTTTTCTGCGAATGCTAACTTCTCTGAAGCAGAAGTCTATCCTTTTCCCTATTGATTGCAGGACTTCCTGACCCTATGCTGAAGAACCCTTCCTTCTCTCCAAAGCTGGGATCTCCACAGTAAGAGCTGAACACAGGCAGTTTTGGGGTTGGATTTTTTATCCGTAGGGGAAGGAAGGTGGTTGGTTTGTTTTTATTTTTGCTCAATGTTGATTAAACAACTGTGTTTCTTTGGTGCTGAAAAATGTGGTGGAATATAATGAAGTGTAGTGTGTCGGTTATTCTAATGTAAGTTTTAGTGTTTAAATTCTGAGGGGCTGTATGACTTCTGCTGACATGCTGTACAGTCTGTGAAGAAAATCAAGAGTGTTTGAATTCCAAAACACAAGCTGAAAGTGTGATGCTTCCCCATTAAAAATAAATTTATATGTGAAAATTTAACTAAATATTGCTTTCCTTTTCCTTATGATAGCCCTGACTCCTTTTTAAAATAACTTTTAAATTAATTTCCATTGGAACTTGTGGCAGGACTGTTTCATGAACTTTCTTAATGATACTTTGATTCCTTCTTGTACAGTATTAAAACTATCCTTTTTTTTCTGTCTCTGTATTGCCTGTTTGCCCTTCAGGCTACACAGATTATAAAATGAGATTTCTCTGCGTCTGGCCACTGATCTACAGTCTTTTTTCTGTTCTCTAATCTGCTGTTCTTTAGTACTTTGATTCCTTGTGTTCTTGGGTGACCTTTCTTATCCCTCTCTTTTGGATTCAGTGTTTTCTCTAGTTTTTCCGAGGCTGCTTTCTCAATGTTCATTGTCTGTTTGGCATCAGCATGATCTGTAGCTTCGCTCTATCTTTCTTTCATCCTTCACAAGATCTCTGCTGCATATGGTGGCCACCTTTCTTTTAAACTGCTTTAGCAAAAGCTCTTTCAAAAACTTAGGCAATCTCCAATCTACCTTCTTCCCCATTCTTATCCTCACTGTTCCCTCCCCACTATGCTCCTAGTTTGAGATCTGTCAACTCTGCGTGACTAAATCAGTGTAAATAGGCTTGGCAAACAGTTTTGGGTTCTTATATGTTGGCTCTCCCTGGGTCCTCAGATTTTTTCGCCTCCCTCTCTCTGCTAGAAAACCTGCTCTTTTCTCTCTCTCGGCACCATCTCTTGAGTACTGTCTATTTCTCTCCTTTTTCTGTCTTTGTCTGTTGTCTCCAGGGCCTCCACTGTCACATCATACAGTTCTTCCATCATATCTGGCATTTCTGACCTGATCTTCCTCTCTAGCTTGCCTGCATTTTCTCATTAGTTACAGGCGTCCCCTGATTCTGTCAGACTTTTTTTTAAAAAAAATTATTTCCTACAGCTTTTCTAATGTTTTTTTCCCTGTGACTTTCAAAAACGTCCTCTAACAACTAAAGCAAACTGGTGGGGTTTTTGTGTTATCTTGCTTGCTTTCTTCCTTTTCGGTTTTGCATATTGACTTCCTGGAGCCATTCTGCAAACCCTTCAGACCATCCCATTTGTAGTGCTTAATGCCAGTGCCATCTGCTTATCTACAGCTACTGGGCAAGGCTGAGGTAGCATGTTAGCCTGCCTTTGTGATTTGAGAGCTAACTTGTTAAAACTATCTACTGGCCATCATGATGCAATTTTTAGGTCTTTTAATATGATTTGTACTATGTATGCTTCACTAAATGTTTATGTTGTCAGCCTGGTTCCTTGGGCTTCCAGTTGCATGGCTTTAGCAATCTTCATTTACTCTTTCCAAGGGCCAAGTTTCCCAGGAGATTTTCCTCATGCGACACAATCCTCTGTAAACAAGAGTGCTGAAATCTCTTAGCAAAATTAGTTTGTCAGGATTTACTACTGGGTGACCTCACTGTGAAACAGCCTCTAAAATACATTTTATGTGTCCAGATTGTCTAGGTAATTCCATTAGTATCATTCTCATGGTAGCTGAGCAGGTAGATTGTCTTATTATCACAGTGCCTGAATTAAATTCAGCCTAATTTAGTAGATGGTAAACTCTGCTTCTGAAATGGGTTCCATGTAATTCTTCACTTCCATAAACTTCTCTCTGTTTTTAATGTGAACTTTTCAAAGAGAAATACAATTACCTTTCTCCTTTTTAACAGCTTCATTTTTAAGTAACACACACAAAATAGGTATAAATGTAGGTGATGTATTTGGTGTACTGTCATAAAGGTAGGAGAGCTGTTTCTTTTTATTTGTCAAAAAACACCTTTAAATAAATGTTTCACTCTTTTGATAATGCCACCTGTATTGGGACGATAAGTATTGGTTAAGGTTGATGAGGATGGGCATAGTATAAACTCCTGTATAGTGAGACTGAGCAATTAATAATTTTTCACAACAGAAAACAAAAGCAGCCAATATTTGTTTTATCAAGTTTTCTTTAAAAATACACAGAACTTGTGTTGCCTGAAATCAAGCGGGATGTAAAAAAACTAAAAATAGTATTTTGTATTTTAAACTAGTCAAAAGTGTGACCTTGGATGGGGGAGGTTGGGATAATTATAACACTTTTGATTTTTTTTTTTTTTGTTTGTTTTTTTGTTTGTTTTGTTTTGTTTTAACTTGAGATGTTGACTGTATCAAGGTGAAAGGGGATGTAGGTTCCATTAACAGTCGTGGCCCAAGGGTGTTTTGTAACTGTGGATCTCTTTGCCTTCCTTCAGTTCCAGCCATGTCAGGTAACAGTACAAGTCCAGAAACTTTACTTCTCATTTTTCTGTAAAGATACAAATTTTACTCGTAGCCACTGTTTTGCTTTGCCTTCAGAACTGCCTTCGTCCTTTCATACAAAGTAACAAGTTGAAGTATGCTAAAGCGAAGGGTGCTTCCGCAAATATTTATTCTTTCTCAAGTTTTTCATAAAGTTTTTTAATGCTTGAGCTCCCTGACAAAAAGATTTCCTGATGTTACCAGGAAGTAGTCACATCCTCTCCACTTGCACAGAAAACCCCCTGCTCTTGGAAAAAGCTTAGGAGGTAGACTATTTCCTAATAGTCTATATAGAGAATAATAGTAAAATCTTTGAAGTTCAGCAGTTGTGTGTTGTGGAATACAGGATCTTAGAATGGTAACTTTAAGTTACAGGCTTGGCTGCTGAGTTTTTGTAACAATATTTGCTTTAAAGGGTAAAAAACCCCAAACACATGTTTGGGGAAACAAGAATGTTGCTTTATCAAATCATAATGGTCAGCCTACCTTCCTGACCAGCAGAGTTGTTCAGCACTTCTGTGAGCTACATGTTCATGTTGAGGGAGGCAAAATCTTTGAATCCCTCTGGTCAGGCTGGCTGTACTTCACTTTCCTTCTCCCAAAACATCATTGTTTCCAATGGATGTCCCTGCTCGAAGAAGGTTGCAGTGCATCTTCTGCTGCTTTATACACCATGTAAATTCTCTTATGAAATCTGGCACACAGTATTGGTTACTAAATTCTTCAAAGGGGAGATTTCTTGACCCTGTTGTGAAGAGAAGGCTTCCACATGCTGCGCTGGCAAGCGAGCGTGAGGAGAAAATAAGGCAATCTCCTTGGTGTTCTTTTGTAAGGGGAGAGGATATTCAACTAATAGCTTGTTCACTAATTGAATGTGTTAATTTCTCAGAAGTTGCTGTCTACAACAGGTATACTCCCTTCTTTCACAAGCAGAACAGTTTCTTAATATTAAAATAGTTATATTAATTTACCAAAAGAAATAAAAAGAGGAAATGAATGGACAACTGTCTCTTGTCACATGCAAAATCTTTGATTTGTTAAAAGGACTGTGTGGAGAGGAAGCATTTTATTTTAATCTTCCTGAATTCTCTTAAGCAGCAAAGAATCACTATTTTTGTGGTGCAGTAGTCCACAGATCTGGCTCTGTAGTGAGTATCTCCTGTGGAGATCTTGCTCAAGGTTGGAAAAGTTCATACACTGAATCAGTAGGACCTGATTATTAGATCTTTTTCCCCCACCATCCTAATGTGTGTGTGTGTGCATGTGCTCACCATAGCAGCCACAGTCACCAGTCACACATATGCTCCTGGCTGTGTATGAGACAAGTGCTGAAGCCTTTTAATTTAGAGAGCTTTGCTACTTGTGGGGATTATGGTTTACATTTAAAATATCATCAGCTTTCACTGTAATGTAGAACAAACAGCTGCTACTGTGTTTTCAAACAAGGTATTTTCAGCAGTAGCTTTTGCTTTAGTAAGTATTCAAACATTCAGGAAATGCGCCAAACAAATAAACTCCTTCTTCCCCAGGCTAAACACACAGGATATAGGCATAGTCATAGCCTCCTTCCTTTTCCATTTCACACAGCCATGTAACAGTACAGGCTCGAGTATTTCTATAAATTGATTTCTGGACCATGCTGGATACCTTTCTGGAGGGGTCCTGCAATAAAGAGGCTCATGAGCTTTGTTATGTACTCCTCTAGCAGCCAGCACTCTCCTGCTCTTCCCCTTGTTTGTAAATCTGACAGCAGGACCTCGTCCTGCACCTACAATGTTAGCTGATTTTATAATCCTTGTTGGAGATCAACTGTCTTTTTAAAGTTTTGAGTGTGTTCTGGATGTTTTTTTGGTTTTTATTTTGTTTTGTTTTGGGAGGGGTGTGTTTGTGTGGTTACCCCAAGAAAATTATTTAGAAACCACTATGCAACTTGTTGGCAAGCAACACTTCTTTTTGTCTTTAACAGCTCTCAGAAAAACTGCCTGTAGTTCAACAAGGTTCCTGTTACCAAAATCTGCATGGTTTGGGGCATAGGATGGTGACCTCAAACAATGCTTGTGCTATTAAGTTTATCATTCAGGAGATCACAGATGAGAGTGCTTTGTGATTATGGTCACGGACTTGTGATTTGGGGCATTTGGCTTCTTTCAGTTGCATTCTTGCAACAACAACTTAAATGAGAGAGTTAACCTATCTTTCTCAAGCTTTTAACAAGAATTTTCAGTAGTTTTAGGTATGAACAAGCCTAAGATATGAACAGCTTTAAGGCAGGCTTCTGTGCTTCTTCCTACACAACCCTGACTTTTTGGTGCATTGTCTTGCTTTAGCTTGGAGATTTTTTTATATGCTGGCTAATGGGAAATGTGTTAGTCCTCCTTTGAGAAAAGCAGGAAAGATGTTTCGAGGGATTATTGGAATTAAAGAGATTTAGCAGGCACCTTAATTCCAAAATACTTAAGTTTGACATTGCACTTCTCTAAGCATTATAACCATTCTGTGATTTAGTGTAGGTGTAGGTTCCTCATTAAATGACTTCTAAACAATGTGGAGGTGGGAGTGATGTGCAGGTCATTGCTGAAATGTGTTATAGCCCATTAGAGGTGTGCAGTGCCAGCTGATCTTGAGCTCTTCATTGTACTGAATGAAGAGTACATTTGCTGAAGAATTTTGTGGGCTTGCTGCTTTGGTTGTTCATGCTTATTATTCAGCCAAAGGCTCTATAAATAAATACAGAAATTGAATTCAAGTTTCTGTGCTGTGTTTGTGGTGGTGTGTTTAAAGGAAGTTAAAGCTGGGGGCTCAGCAGAACTGGGAACCTCTGCTGAGCCCCCAGCAGTGGTGGTGCCTCAGCCTTTGGGAGCTGGGTAGCAAAGACCTGACTATCTTGGTTAATGTCTGTACTTCAGTGGTGGCTTGGCTGTCCGTGTCCATTGTTGCTGCTTCAGAGGATGGTGGTTTGCATGTGTCTGAACTGACCACCATGATTGAAATTACTCCTCACCTAAAGTTTGAGGAATTGCGCTGCACTGTAGCACAGTGACAGCCAAAGGGACTCCTTGAGATATTTTATGAAGTAATACAGCAGTTAGCATGCTCCCCTAGTTTGTGTAGGGGAATGTGCATATGAAAGAGCCTAAGCACCATTTCCATAGGTCTTGCTCATTCCTAGTTACCTTATTCATCCTTAGCAGCAGCAGTGAATGGCTGCTAGTGAAAACTAAAGCAGAGTTCAGGTTGCTGTCTTGTATGGTGAGTGCAGAGACCTCTGCCCAGTACTCTCAAAATTCAGCTCTGCTCTTTATTACATCCCCAGTAGCTGGACATATAACTCAGAGCTGTGTTTCATGTTTAAGATGATCCGTTTGCATTCTGCAGCTCACTGGCTGAAGTGATAGACAATACAACATTAGCACCTAGACTGAAGTGTGATGTTGCTAGTGCAAAGATCAAGGGAGAGCATTTGAAGTTAAATACAAGTTGTTTTTATTGTATGAAACTTGTTTTTATTGTGTGGATTTCTTGGTTTCTTAAACTTTTATCAGTGTTTTTTCAATAAAATTGCAAAGCTGAGTTAGTTCAGGTCCTACAGTGTCCCTTAAATTGGTTGCACAGAAAGTAGATATAAACATGTCCTGTTTATTTTTATGCACCCTGTAATAGAGGCTGTACAGTATTATTTTCAGTCTTATCTTTTTCACAAAGCTTTCACAAAAGAACCTGAAATTGTATTAATTTTAAAGGACATGCTATGGGAGATGAACTTTTCAACTTAGAGGAAGAGAGCTTTTGCTGTAATTCCTTTGATAATCCTTAATAATGGAGTAACATGTAAAAGGCTTTTACTAAATGAACAAACCCTCCTTAAAGTTACAAAATATTTCTTCAGCAGAACATTTACTAACTCTTACATAAACTCTAAAATTTTTATTCTTTATATTAGGTGTCTGCTTTGAGCTTGACTTAGTTTTTGATCTTTTACCTTTGTTCATCCTCTTTGCTTAAGATTTTACTGTGTGTTTTTTATCTGTACTCCTAGTATTCTATGATCTCTGATTGTTTTATGTTTTCAGGACTCTAGAAGTTTTAGAATGTCTCTTTAAGGTAAGCTTTATTCTCATTGCTATCTGTCCATACACTTTTTTCTTAGTTTTAAAGAATTACGTGTTTCAAGGTAGAACTTTGCAGCATTTTCTTGCTAATTAGTAAGAAGAAATTTGCAAAGTATTTCTGTCTTCAACATTTCAGATCATGGCCATGTGACAAGTGGGTAAAGAAAAAAGTCTGGATTAAAAAAACAGACAAACAAAACCAAGCCCAAATAACACCATACAGCCTTCGAAAATAAAAACAGATTTTCTGAGAAGAACCTTGAATATTTTTTAAAAATATATTTTTCATTTATCTTACAGGGGAAAAACCTGACGTTTAACTTGACTCCACCATCTTGAACTAAGCAGTGAGAGGGCACACGAGTTTTGGAAGGGTTAGATGCGGTACCAGGTTTGAGAGATATCATGGTTTTGATTTCCAAGAGGTTACTTTTCCTCGTGCTGTTTGAACCTCCTTTAGGCTATAACTGAGAGCATTGGCTGTTGGAACTCTTGACATAGCTTTGCACAGGAAGGCTCTTTTGTGGCAGAAATGGCAAGAGAGTCTGGTGGGCTAAGGTGGCTTCATTGACTTTATGCTTTAACAGAATGGAATAATGCAGCTGTGTGAGCCCATATACAGCGTCCTTCATCCATGACAGAAGCAGCTGAGCTTCAGCTGTAAAGTAAATGACCTTGATATTTGGTGCCTAATTGGCGTGCGAAGTAGACAGGGAAGGTTTTACAGAGCTGGCTTGCTTAAGTGGTGGTTAAAAAGTTGTGGGATTTACCTAGCATGCCTAGAAATGCAGAATTATTTATATTTTTCCTTAACTAGTGAAGCAGCAGGCTGATTGTCTCTACTAAAGAGTTTCATTTAATACTAGCCAAAATTGAAAGTTTGACATCTTTCCTTTTACAGAAGAGTGTAAGTTTATTAACATTTGGGAGCTACACTAACAAGTGCTGCTGACTATTGCTTATGTTTGTTTTCTAGAAATCAGAAATTCCCCCTGGGGATAGTTTCAGGAAATTTCAAGTACCAGGTTTCTGATCAAACAACTGCTCTTTAGTGTTCAAAGTAGTGTAGGTAGTATGGTCAAGACCAATCTTTTGTTCTTTGGTTTGTGTGTGCAAGAGCTTTCAACAGCTTTCTGGGCACTCTGCATGTGTTCTTTATTCTTCACAAATCCAATTTGCACCAATATTGTAACTCCATACCCAAATAATTCTCCCTAAAACAGGAAGCCCTTACTTTGCATTCCTCACCTGAGGAATTAATGGGCTATTGCCATGGGATTTTCTGCTGAAGATCTTTTCAGGTTTTGTTTCAGGCTCTGGCTGGCATGGCCAGCACTGGGATTTCTGCTGCCAGGTGCTACTAACATGTGCTCAAGTATTGACTTCCTAGCCAGAGAGGGGTGCTGGACCTCCAAGCTGAAACACTATTCATACACTCTTGGTTACATTTTAAATTGAACCTGGAAATAGTCACCAATACAACCTGAGGTATGGTACAAACGCTTTCTGTATGCAGCATTATGGCTGAAATTAATGTCTGTGGTAAAGGAGATGATGCTTCGAGGTATTCCTATTGAATTCCTGTTACTTTTCCTTTTTCCTTCTTTTTAATATGGATTAAGTTAATGAGTTTCAGATAGAGAAAATACAGGGCTTGAAGAGGGCTTTTTGGTTTGCTTTTATTTACTTATTTATTATTAAAATGAACCTAATCCAACACCCAGTCGAGTCTACTTGGGTCTAGGTGGCACTGAGCTCTGTCAGCCTAAACCTAAGAGGACATTGAGCCCAAAAGAAATTTATCCATGTACAAAGAGAAATTTTGTCTCAGCACAGATTTTATAACTTTATAGAGGAGTTCCCAATACATACTTTCTGAACCTACAATGTCATTCAGGGAATTCAGAAGACACTGACACAGAGCAGTTCACTTTGACAGGATATCTAAATCCTGAAAACAGATGCTCACTGGTGCTTCCTGCAAAAATAAATGAGAAATAGAGATAGTGCCGTTCAATCTGAATGCCATTTAGAAACCTTTTAGGAGCGGTCCAGAACTAGGTGCAAGTGCTACTTATTTTTCTCTTGTTTCAGATGTATCAAATATTTAATCCTAAAGCCTTGCTGAGCTATATTATTACTTTAACTAGTCTATGAAACACAAGTGAAAATCTTAGCAAATTCTCTCCAGCCCTTCCAGCTCACCCACACTGACCAGTCTGGCATTGCTCCAAGCACAGCTACAATTCATAAACTTTAAGAAGCATTAAACACATTGATCACGTTAACTAAGAGAATAAAAGTTGCTGCCTTCTACCATTAGGTTCAGAAAAGGCAATCAATAGGGTTCTTTGGGACTATCATTTTGTAGTAGTGGAGAAATTTAATTTCAGACATAATTTTATAACCTCTGCGCAACTGTTCTACAATTTTCCATATGCTTTATTTGAATGCCACCCATCAAAAGCTGCCCAAGGCAAGGATGTCTGTCCTTTGCTTTTGACTTTTTCCTTTCCTTCCCCCACTCAATATATTTGCAGTAGCTGTTACTTGGGGTACACCCAACCATAGCATGGAGCAGAGTTCCTCCCACAGCTGCAGATTTCATGAGTCAGGAAAACCCAGATGAAGCTGCTTGATTAAAAACCTGCTTGCCCCCAAGGAGCCCTGCTGATCAATGCTGTGTTTTTGTTAAAGGAAATTCTGCCCTGCTCTCAGAAGTGAGGATATGTGGCTGGGATCACGAGCTCACATTGTTCCAACAGAGGGACAAGGGCCTGAGTCTGTTGGTTACTCTTGTGCTGTTATATCAAGGATAAGAGTGGCCACAGCTAATGGCAACAACACTTTCACCTGGTTTCAGCATTCATTACGGACATAAGAACACACATGTAATGAGTTATAAGTTCAGCCCAAAGGTCCTGCCTGTTCTGGGAGTTAGTGTGCAGCAGTAGATGCTTGGGGGAGACATAAAGATGGTATGTGCATCCTTTTTTTTTTTGCCTTCCCACAGTTTTCATTTCACAGATTGTAGCATATTATGCCAAGCTGATATTTTAAAGCCTACTGAATTTTAACTGGTTTTGTTGTATACATCACCAAAGAAAAGAGGGCACCAGAAGGTACCATTTCCACTGCTGCAATTTTACAGGTCAGTGATTCCTTCTAAGGAGATTGAAATGTGTCAATGTACAACACTTGCTCAATTTAACGAGGTTAACAGTACTATATTTGCAGTCTCTTTTAGATGAATTCACGATCCTCTGTAATGGCATCTCTTTTTTTTAACATATTTCAGCTCACTGGTAGATGTTGATGATTGTACTTGGAGAGCTGTCCTACCTACAGCGTTCTGCTGCGTGCGTGGGGATTGCAAATCAGCTTGAGGTTAAGATATGGTTTACATTTCTTTTATATCCTCTAGGTTTAGTGAAGTGGAGAGAGTGATTTAGAAACTAAGCTGGTCACTGTCTGGCTGTCTGAGTGTTAAGGGAAGCCAGTCTCTACCTCTATTTTTTTTTTTTTTTTTTGGTGTGCATTGTTGTCCGACACCTTAAGCCCTGAGCAACACTTTTGCCCTGTGTGCTAACATGATGTAAAGAAAACACAGTTGTAAATTTACAGGGCAGCTGTGATTGTTATACCTCTGAGGATAGGTTTTAAAGGGCTAAATATCTGTCTGTGAATTAAGAGTACAGGACATGGGCTGTTTTTCTCTATCCAACTGGGATGTTTTGTGAGTTTATTGTCTGTAGCAACAAAAACCATGGAAAGTCGTAGGTGAAGCCAGAATGAACAAGAACCTGTTGGAAGCAATCTAGAGAATCAATATCACTGGTGGCAGTTTTGTCAACTGTAGGGTGCCTATATCTGTATCCTGCTTTACTAAATAATCAATCTATTGACTGCCACTTTAGACTTGCTTTGTATTCAAGGCACCATGCTTGTGCCTGAGATATAATTAGTGTCTGGGATTTGATGAATATGGGGGAAATATATTGATTAGGATTTTCCCTTCCTTTCATAAGAAGGGTAAAAGAAGCATTTTTTTTCAGTGTGCTGAACACTTGCACTGAAATGTGTTTAACTTCTTGTTAGATAAAATATGTACTCTTTGATTGTAACAAAATGATTCCTGACTGTCTCAAGACTACCAAATAAAAGAAATTTATTAATAAGAAAAAATAAATAGACAAATCTGTCTTTAAATACAAATGAATATTTTTACTTTAGGCTTGCCTTCTTTCAATTTACTACCAGATGCATACTCTTTGAATTTTCTACACTGTTCAGAATTACCTTAGAAGAGACTGTGTTACTTGAGTGACTTATGACATGGAGAAAACATGCAGATTTTCTCTGCTTCCAGGACAGTGGGGGAAGGAATCAAAAATGGCATGGAAAAGAACTCAATGGAAGTTGGTTTGGTGTTTTTTTTTTTTTCCTCATTTATCCCCTGTAACCAAGTTTAAAAAAAAATTCCAATGATGTTTAGAACAGGTTTATTTCTTTTATAATTTCTTTATGAAGTAAAGAATTCCTGTAAGACTTGTCACAGATGATCCTTTTACTTTTCTATTAGAATTTGAGGGGGTCTGGAGCAGAGTGTGAAAGCTGGCGAATTAAAGAATTGGTGCCAGCATGAGCATAACAAAAACGAAGACTGAATATACCAAAGGGAATAAGAGATTCAAAGATCTGAATTTTGTGGATTTCTTTGACTTGTATCTGTGCATAAAATAGCTAAGCATATTTTTGGGTAATATTTGAGACAGAGGTGTTTGATAAAGTCTTACATTTGAAAGTGTATCACCTGTAAATCAAGCAGGAAAACCAGGGAAGAATAGCCTTAGATACTTTATAGGTTTTCAGTTATGAATCAAATAGACAGCAGAACTTAAAACCTGTCAGGCCTTCTTTATAGTCATCCTAGAGCATTGAAAATGTCTCTCTGGACATTTTCCAGAATTCATTCAATACTCTTGTATAAACTTCTGTGTTTCTCAGGTAAACTCATAACTAACTCTAAATGAGAAACATTCAGACCTCATATTTTTGTACAGCCTGTATGGACTCTATATTAGTTTGAATAGTGAAGAACTCAAAGAAAAAGTTACAAATGGAAAGAAAGCAATAAAAAACTGGTTGACAAGTTTTTGTAAGAACCATGGCTGTTTATAGGTTACAGTCAAGTCTTTACCCTTCCCTTTTTTTCTTCCCTCTCATGTTTTTGGCGATTTCTCAATTTTCCATTATTGTCCTGGATCTTTCACACCATTTCTTTATAACTTTTGACTCACCTCTTCTTGCTGAATGCAGAGTTAACTCATACTCTAAATTGTTCTATTTTTCTAAGTGGATTTTTGAAGACTTTAGGTTTTTGAGATAGAGAGAATATTTCCTGTGACTTATCTGGAGACACTATTAGATCTCTGTGGTGCTCCCCCATGTACCACCTGCTTAAGCAAAGGAAGCCCTTCAGCAATGGCTTTTTTAATGAAAGAAGTTGGTAAGTACAGGATACATATGCCCTTTAATTTTTTTATTACCTGGTTATAAATCTAGATTGAATGGTGAATGAAGCACTTCAGAAGTTTGTATGGCTCAATAAATTAAAATCCAGATTTCTTCCAAGGCATGGAGAATGCAGTGATGGACATCAGTTTTGTGTTTGAAAAGAGTTTACATCTGTTAGTAAATTTAAATAATGAGTTAGATGGTTTTTAAATGATAGAGTGTGAGGGCATATCCTTTACATAATTACTTTAAATGCTTTTTTATAGCTTCGGGTTTTATGTTGGTAATCACATTGCTACCTGACAGTCTGCATGCTGTAATCCTACCTCTTTGATGGCTTTCACCTTGTTGAAGGGGGTATTCATTTGATCTCTCTTTAATTGGCAAAGATAACTTCAGTAAAGAACAGTGCTCTAGTAATTCTAAAGTAGTTTGAGTGATGTGCTAACATTCTATAAGCAATGGATGTTTTCTTGAAGCAACTTATTGACTTTCAGGGCTTTTTGCAAAAAAGGAGTTTTGATAAAATGCTAAGCAATAATTGGGCTAGTTTTCACAATGTATCATTTTTAGACTTAATGATAGTTCCTTAAGGAAGGGGGATAGGCTGTCATTCCCTGAAATGAAAATACAGTAATTAATTAAAGTATGCTAGATGGGCACAACTATCTTTTTCCTTTGTATGCTTTAATATCATTATGTAATAAGTAAATATATGAATGCTGCTGGTGCTGCATGGATGAAAATGATCCAGTTCAGTCTTTGAAAATGTTGTAGAGCCTTGGAAAATTCTGCAGCTAACCTGGATCACAATTTCTGCAGATTATCTTTTTCCAAGGAACCCTAGACCCCTTGCAAAACCTGCAAAGCTGGTTTTGTTTTCCCGTGGTCACTGAGCAAGCCCTATGCCCAGACACACAGCTTGCTCTTCCCCTCTCCTGGCTGCAGGATATGGTAATTGGGCTCCGGGGAGCTGTGCTGGGAGAGGCACAGAGTATCCTCCTGGCCTTGCTGTGTTTTTCCCTTAGCAGTGGGCAGGCAGTGCTGCTTTTCATAGCTGAGTGACAGTCCTGTTAGAAGGTCTAAAAGAGCTACAAAAGCTCTTCCAGCTATTAGCTCTGAAAAGCAGTTCAGATAATGGGCATTATACACCATTTCCAGCTTTGCTTTTTTCCCCCCCCCCCAAATCCAAGAGAGAGATGAAAGGCAGCACATTTTAAGAATCAGAGAAATCTTTTATTTGTTAGGATAGCTCCCACATGAAATTTGGAGTAGTGAGATGGGCTCTCACAGGTGACCTCTGGCAAGCTGAGCTGCTTGGTGTCTCGCCCTTCTGTTGGTGGCTTGTCCCCCTGGAGCAGGTCAGCATGTGTGCCCATGCCTCTGGCACCTCACTCAGCAGCTTGGTGCGTTAGTGGATCAGCACGGTCACTGAGTCGTGACTGAGCCGGTGTGACATACGGCAGCACCACCTTTCATGCTCCTGGAAGAGATTCGAGTTTTCCAGAAATGTGTATATTTATCTCTTCAGAAAGAGACATGCTTTTAACATCTATCTCAGCTATTGCGAAAGGTTTCTTCTTTTAGCTACACAGACACATTACTTATATACTGTGATTGTGACTGTAAATTATTATCTCTGTACAATTAAATGTGTTATGTGTTGTACAGAGAGTGGTTTTTCTTTTATATTGGCTCTTTGTCCCATGCTTGCTGGGCTGCTGTGCGTGTTTACAATTGTATACAACAGTCTTTTGTCTACAACAGTCACTATTTAAGTAGTAGTGTAGCATATTTAAGAAGATGGGGGCTGGAAATCGACTGACTGTCCTCTAATCAACCCTGGTCAGTGATTTAAATATGTTCCATTAAGGTGAGCTGATTCTGAGCAAATTTGCTCTACTTTTCTTCCTTCCAAGTAGCCCTGCTGTTAGGTTTGGAAAGTCCTATACTGTAAAGTTGGCACCCTGGAAAAATAAAGACAAAAACCACAAGAAGAAGTTCAAAAGAAATACAGACTAAGAATGAAGTTTTCAAGCTACGTTCCAAGGCAAGGACTTTTCATCTTTATACCTTTGAATTGTGAATCAAGGCAGTAAAAGTTACTACTAGGTTAAAGTTTAAATGGCATAGAAAAGGTAGAAAAAAGATTAAACATATTCTGTCTGGACAGTGGAACAAAGACTTTGAATCCTTATCTATGCACCTGTCTATTGAGTATCTAAGTTCCAGGAGTCCCACAGAGGACATGCAATGAGCACTCTTATTGTTCGTATTAAGAACTGAAGTAATTGAAAGGAAAAGTAAGGTAAGGAGAATCAGAAATCAGATGTGACTGCCTGTATGGTTAAAAAATAATTTAAAGGGAAAGTGACTATCAAGCAGTTCATATTATGGAAATCTGACCATTGAAGATAGAATAAAAAAAATCTATTATTCTTTGAAAGAGTTTTTCCTCTCTAAGTGACACTTAAATATCATTTGAAAACCAGTAATTTTCACAAAGTGCCTCACTGGCCACTTGTAAAGAAGCAATTCAAATGCATGGTTTTTTGATTCTTTGAATTTGTCTGATGGCTGAGCCTGAGCCATGGAGATTTTTTTATTTTGTTTTTATTTTTTCCTGTAGGACAACTATTTTGTGGCTTTTTTAAAGTTTGAAAATTATGCTGGTATATGTAAGCATATTACAATGACACTATATTTACTTTGGCATCTTGTTGAATATAGACATCTAATTCAAAATTGATGTGCCACCTCTTTGCTAAGAGGGTAGTAATCCTAATAATAATTTAAATGTTTTATTGAAAGTTATTAAGTTGTGTTATCTGCCCAAATCTTGGGTTTGGGGTTTTTTGAGCTTTCCTTTCAGTTCATTAAAGTGATAACTGCAGGGTATTATATGGAAGGTGGTTTACCAGCTTATACATGTTAAAGAACTATGTAAAAGTTTGTTAATTAGATTGCATGAAATACAATTTAAAGTAAAACTGATTTCATCCTGAATTTATAAATTATCAATTATCACTATAGCTTCTTTTCCTTATGTTATTGGCTATGCAGGGATGTAGGGGGAAGGATAGTTGATAATTACTTTCTGGTGAAAAAGAGAAGAACTTACCAAAGAGAATGGAAAATTCTTTTAAAAATAGATTTTAAAGTGTAGCTTTTATTTAATACAGATATTCTATGCTCTGCAGAAGTTCAGCAACTTTCAAAATTGCCTATTGTCATGGTGTTATGATTTATGATATATTCAGGAATATATTGTGTCTAGGACTGATATGAAATATTGCAGGTTGTGTCATTATCAGATGGTAAGATTTTGTGTTCAGTATCTCCAATGTACAAGGCAAGTTTCTGTTCAGCTTTCATATGTCTATCACAAAGGTATTTTCTTTTTAACTGAGACCTACTCTGAAGCTAAATTCTGGCTTTATTATCCATATTTCTGACTGAAGTTCTCAGTCTGATGGCCCAACTACCACAGCTTAGAATAAAACTTTGTCATGTATTTAGGACTTCGAGCAGGAATCACTGCTGATGAGCTGATTGTGTACAGAAATGTTGCATGCTGCAGCTATGCTGAATTTTCTGCCCAAAATAGGACCACAAGGATAAAAATGTAACTGAGTGTGTCGGGCTTTTCCTGGGATGTATTATCTGAATACTGGAAATCTAGGGAGAATTTAGAAGACAAGATGACTTTGCTTTTCCATGTGAAAAAACAAATACATGAGAACCCCAGATACATGATGATCTGTTTTATGAGGTCAGAATTCTTCTAATAATCTGTTGCAGTGTCCCAGCCTGGGGCTGGAGCCACCAGAGAGTCTGAAAGGGGACTCCCGAGAAGGTGGGAGCCTTCTAAAACCAAGTAGGTGAAGAAACTGTACTGCTTTAGGGAGAGAAGACTTCTCCTCATCACAGCCTGGGAAGGTGGGGGGGGGAGGGGGGAGGTCACTTTAAGCCTCCCTGGTGGCTCCAGCCCCAGACTGGGCCACTGCAACAGATTGTTAGAAGAATTCTGACCTTGTATTCCCATTGGATTGTGTGCCCCAACTCCGCCTTTACTCCTCCCCTTTTCCCCCTTCCCATTGGTTCTTGCTTCCAGATAAGACCCCTGGACCCTCCTTGTTCTGTGGCTTTTTGCATCCGGACCCCATGTGGAATAAATCTTGTGGATTTCCATACAATGACCCTCTCCCATCTCTTCGTCTCCTATCGGTGTTGAATTTTTGAGCTGTCTTAGCATTAGTGTGTTCACATGCATGAGAATCCCAGATACATGATGGTCTGTTTTCTGAGGTCAGAATTCTTCTAACAATCCGTTTGTCCAGCCAAGAAGTCAGCCTGTTAAATTTTAGACCTTTGTGCAAAACTGAACAGGTAAACAAACCATACTCTTCAAAACCACCACGTCTCTGTTGGCCTTGCCTTGACTCTTGCTGGATGGTGTTGTGTATGTGGGGTTTCCACTTGGGGTTGTTTGCAGTTTTTTTCTTGCATATAAACCACCACTCAGCATGGAAGATGTCACCAGTGGTACAAGTGTGTCAGTGTTGTTACCCCTCTGTAAAATCTGTATATCCATCCTCTGCACGTCGTTAGTCACTGGGATGCAGTTCAGCACCGGTGCTTTGACAGGTCCCATGGCACTACAGATTCCTCCCCATCAGCTGCAGGCACACAGCAAGTCCCCATCTCACAGGGGGCAGAGTCATGTGTGATGAGCCTTTTTTCCTTGGCATCTCAGATTTCATTCCATCTCATCTGCTTGCCCACACTGTGCTGGGAGGGGCCTGTCCTGTTGCACAATGGTGGGCGGCCCACTTAAGATGTCACCTTTTAAGAAAACCATCATACTTGCTCATCCTGCTCTGCCAGAACCCTCATTACACTGAGAAATGTTCTCAAAAGTCACTTTTTTTTTTTTTTTCTTTCAGTTGCCTCTGCTTGGTCACTGGAGCTGTGCTGGTGTTGAGCTGTTGGAAGCTGTTTTGTTTGGGGTTATGGTGGTTTGCAGGGAGCTGAGGAAGCACTGGGGGCCCCAGGGTGGTAACACCTAGAGAACATCAAGGGGCTATTAATGGTCTGGAAGCTTTAATAGTGAGAAGAGCATAAGAAGAAGCTGATGAAAAGAGCTGTGTGCTATCTGACAGATGCACAGGATGAAGATTGAAGTTACAAGATCCTTGTGAGGTTATTCTCTTAAAAATGCGTTGAATTACATTGATCCACTGGAGTGATTTGATGCTGGTATAGTGCTTTGCATCATGTTATTGAAGTGATTTTTATGTAATTCTGAATATCCTAAAATGTGCACTACATCACTGTAAATGTTTTTAAATGGAAAAAAAGCTTCAGAATTCAGAAGTTGCAGTACTCTATTAATGTTTAAATATTAATAGAGTTAAATAGAGGTTATATATTAATATTATATATATGAATATTAATAGAGGTTAAATATTCTTTTGTAGTCATAATATTTAAACTTTTTGGTTCTCCAGACAAGGAGCACACATATCATGATTACAGAGAATTAAAATAAAAAATTGTTTTTCGTAGGTGTTTCTGCATGATCTGTTTGCATGTGACAGAAATGTGGATTTCCATTAAAAACAAGCTTCGGAAGAAGTAAAAATGTTATTTGAATGCTATTGATGTGAGCGTATCACTTAACTTGTTCTGTATAAGTATTAATTTTTGTTCAAAGAGGTTTTTTTTTCTGATTGAAATAACTTTTATAAAATATCTTTTTGTCTCAAGTTTTCAGTACAGGCCCATTTATATTGTAAACACAATGCAGCTGACTTGACAAATGTTTCAGTTAATACATACACAATGTGTGTAAACTAGAGATGGAGAAGTCTGCATAGATGTTTTACCCAGCCAGTTGAAGGGGTTCTTTTCTGTAGTATATCCTACATGCTCTTCACCTGTAATCTTGCCAGATTTTAGAAGATGAACCCTTATCTGGGATGTCCCTTAGGCAAGTTGTCCTGTGCAAAGAATTTAGATGATGCTTAAGACAAAATTGAGGAGTACTCTGCTTATAAGCAGTGCCAGGAACAATGTTGGGAGTCAGTGGGTAGCTGGAGTGCTGACTTTGGATGATATATGAAAGTAAACTCTTTAACATGTGTGATAACTATAGATTTGAGGCTGCTTCATGTACAGAAAGTGTGTTACACCTCCTCACAGGCCTGGCTTGTTAGTCAGCTTGGGAAATTACATTCTTATCAAAATTCCACATGAAATTCAGTTGGGATAAAATATTAATTCTTGTCCTAAACAACTCATGTTACTATAAAGCTGCTGTGTTTCAGCTCCAAAAGGCTTGCATTGCATTAAGTTAATAGATAATTATTTTGTGTGCTATTCAGTATTTTTGGATGAAAAGCATTTGCTTGTGTCTCCTTCCTTGCATCAGTCAGTCAGAAATTATGAACTTCAGAGTATTTTCATACTTGAAATTTCACACTGGGTTACACAGGAATGGGTATGTATTTTAAAGAGATGGACATGTTTGCCATCATTAAGGAGATAAGAGGAGGTTATGCCGTTTTGTGGACTATAGTATGCCACACCCTGCTTTAAGAAAGACTGCATGTGCCTTGTCTTTTTAGCCTGAATTTCTTTCATAAAGTAAGCTGGAGTGAGCAGATTAGGTTGTTGTCCTCTAGTGACTTTGATATGTCTCCTGAGCAGAGTAGTTTTGCCCTATGTACCATAATGAACATAGTGTAATTAACCATTGGAACATCTTGCCCCAGTAGGTTCTCTGTCACTTGAAGTCTTGATTTAAACACTGTCATTTTCTTGAGAGACATGTTCTAATGCATCTAAGATCTAGAGAGCTCAGGAGAGGTACTGCTGAGTGGAAGTCTACATCCTATTTAACCTGAGACCTCAGACTAAATAGTCTGGGTGCCCTTTTTTCAGCTTTAGAAACCACATGAACTCATGTATGGCTATATCAAGATAACATCCCATGGGCTAATCTGTTTCACTCAGGTTACATGTCACTGAAATGTTTTTTTCTTAGCAGGTGTTGCAAAACAAGTACTGGGTTCTTTGCAGATTAATGATCAGAGGCCTTCATTAGGCTTTATCTAATCAGTTGTCTTCTTGGACTTGTGTTTCCAGTGGTCTCCTTGCTTCCTTCTTTAAAGTCATCTCTGCCTCTTCTTTCACAAAGATGACCTTTTCTGCAGACAAAAAAAAAAACCCCAACAAAACAAACCTTCTTTGCTTCTGTCTAGCACAGCTTAGGCTTGGTAAAAGATGTTCTATTATTTATTAGTCTCGCCAGCTTGGCAAGATTTGCATTTTTATGACTTAGCAAGCTATTTTAGGATCAACTTGATGCATAGTTGGATTTGTCATCTTTCTAAATCTTCTTCTTTTACATGAGCAGAGTACTCTGGGGTGACATACTCTGTGTGTCTGCATCATCAAAACTGAGCAGGTACCAGTGATGGCCTCTTCTAAAGGTACCATTTTGGGCTCAGTTGGTGGCACAGCTATGGTCTTGTTCCTGGAGAAGGAGGCTGTAGGTAACGCTTTCAGTTCACCAGAAGAAATTTATCACCAAAACTGGTCCATTTGTATCACTATTGTCATATCTATGTACAAAACTCACCCCATAATACATAGTTAGAATTTACTACTCTGCAAAATAACTGATGAGAGGAGCGTACCTGAATAGATTTATTTAGGTTAAATTGTGCCATGGGAGTGGTTGGAAATTATGAGTTATTTGAAAACAAAGAAAATTTATATTATAGGGAAGCAAGATTTGCAATGAATTAATCAGTTGCATATGTAAAGTAGATGTTTGTAATTTGTGTGAGGGGAACTTAGTGTAAAATAGGATCGTGGGGTTTTGTTGTGGATTTTTAGCCTCTGTTTTAGGGATTGTACACAAAATTTGTGATTGCTGGTCTTTTCCTTTTGTGATGCAAGTGCAGAATACTGTGCTCTGCCCTATTATTGTGCTTAAATTGGAACTGATGCCACCGAGGAAGCACTATGGTTCTTTTTTGCATTCAGTGCCTGTGCAGTTCTGAAGCAGCCTGCAGGCGCTCTATTGTAGTTCGCCTCGCACAACACTTGGGGCCCAATTTTGAATGGCTTATGCATTAAAGAGACATTTTCCTTATTTTTCTAAATGTTTAGTATTGTTCCATGAGGATATTTGTAAATTTTGTTTGGCTTAGTACTACATTTTAAAGAGAACGCTTTCAACCTGGTAGGTGATACCTACGTTTTGCACTTGTGTCCGATCAGATCATGTAGTGTATGTGGGCCTCTGTGTAGTTCACAAAATAAATTATACAGTTACGTCTGGCTGTTGTTTTCTGGAATTTGACTAAGGCTTACAACTTCAAAGGTGAGGCTGGGCTCCTTTTTTATGTTCAGAGAAGGTGACTAAACTATTGTGGCCAGTGTTGCAGTGTTAAGACTTGTGAGGCTCGTCCTTTGTTTTAATCTTTAAGTGCCTCAGGAGTCATCCATAAAGGATATCCCAGTGGGGGAGTTGAGGTCTTGTGGACAGTTGGTGGAGGGGGCAGAGTAAAAATTCTGGAAAAATCTGCAGATCTCCTTTCAGGATTTCCACTTTTGTTCCCTTTGGCTAAAATAAGTCTTTGAAAATGGTGCTGTGGAAGTGGGTAAATGAAAGAGAACTACATGGGGCTAAGGAATGGTGATGTTCTTTTGGGAGTTCAAGGCATTTATACAGTTTGAGAAAGAGAGTGGGGAGCTCAGTATTTGATAAAATCTACTGGAGCCCTCTAATTTGTTGGAAATAAAAAAAGGAAAATGGAAAAAAATTTAGGTTATTCCCTTGTTTAATTTGCTAGACTGGTACTAATTCTGCAGTTCACTTACTGTACTAGTTAATTTCAATATCCACTCTGCATTCTTGATTTCAACAGGGGAGAAGGTGGATGCTGAGGGCAAAAGGGTACAGGATTGGAGGGGGTTTGAGTGGATCTTTGCAGCAAATTGTGCATACCCTTTTCACAGCTGTACCTGAATACAACTCCTGTAATTTTAAAAAATTATTTAATGAGGTTTTTAATTGTGGAATTGTTTTGCTGCTTAAGTGAAGCTTCTCAAAAATAATTTTTCTGAAAAATTTTATGAAACTAGATGGAAATCCTCAATCAGAAATGATGAACTTGCAAGTAATAACAAAAATAATGTAGAAAGTGTTTTTTAACAGCTTCTTATTTCAGAGTTACTTCATGCTGCAAGGTTACTTAAATTTCCAGCAGGGCAGAATGCAGGTGCTCTAGCGATACTGTAGCCCCCGTTTTTCACTCATGCATTGCTCCCTTTGCAAGACAAAATGCAGTTTTTGCTTACAAATCTTTCCCTTACTCCGTAATCAGCTTTTAAAGGAGAAATCACAACCCAATTACCATTTCTGATGTTGACTTATTTTTAAAGGCACTGATTAAACTTCCCAAAACAGTTATATGAGTCACAATTCCTCTTAAAATATCAGCAGAAGTTTGTGCTTCCAAACATTGGTCAGGATGAGGCCCCTAAAATTGCCCTGTGTATATTTCCATACAAGCAAACAATGTACAGAGGAGTGTTTCAATATTTTGAATAGTCAGTTCAGTTAAGTACCTTAGGTCTCTTCTGTGGGAATGGATGTTTTACACAATAGAATTCCCTCTTTTCAGAGAGGTTCATTTAATATTTGCCCATGGTACCACCAACTGCAGTGCTCATTGAATGATCAAGAAGGAAAAGTGCCTGTTCTAAGCAGAATCCAATCTAAGGATGGACAGCTAGACAGATAATATAAATGAGAATGTATAACAAATGCAGAAGAAGAAAGGCTTTGCTGGTGTGAGGGGGAGGAAAGACACTTCAGCATGGTGAAGTCATATTTTAATCGCTCCAAGGAGTAACAACAGGTTGTATTATGGCAGGTCTGTTATTTAATGCTGACGGGGTTTCCTTTTTTTTTGTTAGGTGACTGCCATAAAATGTATTTATATGCTTGTGCATAGGAAACTGCATCCTTTCTGTATAAAATGTTGGTTGTCCTTCCGTATTGAAAGAAGCTGGTTTTATTTCAAAACTCTAAATCTCACTCTGGTCTAAAGCTGCCCAAATGGCATTTATACTGGTGACTTGCTTGACAAGGGTTCTTCGTGGAGGTGCAAATGTGCTGCAGTCTCCCTGCTGTACAGTTAAAGTTTCTGTGCATAAATCATTTTAGTAGATTGGGCCAGCAGAGGATTGCTTGTAGTGCATTGTGTGTGATTTAATATTATGCTGTATGCAATGCTGGAGCTTAGTTCCAAATCTCCCAAATGATGTAACATGTACCAAAGACCAAGTCCAGAATGCTTTAGCACCTAGAAGGCTGGCAGCAGCAATGCTAAAGTGCTTGTGACTCCTTAAGCAGTTTAAAATCTTTTGTTTCTCATAAAAACCATTTGCAATATTGACACTTCAGATTCAGTGAACTGCTGAGCCAGGAGCAGTCTTGCACTGTTGTTGGATTCACACCCACTTTCCTGGGGAAGAGGATGGACTGGTGTCAGTGTTGCCCCTTTCACTTAAATCTGTTCTCTGTAAAAGTACTGTAGACTCAGAGCAAGCCACTTTATAGAGGATGTGTCCACATACAGAGAACAACAAGAAAATGTCATTAAAGATTTTGGTTAGTTAAAACACAGTAAAATGATATACTCAAAATTGAGTTATTCAGGTATTATTTTGTGAAATCAGTAGATTCATTCAAAGGACAATTAATAAACTTAAATATTTATATTCTTAAGGAATCACACAACTGGAACTACATAACTTCTGTCATAACATAACTATTGAAACCAGTACTGAAATTACTGAAATATTTCACCTTTTCTGTCCTCTCAGCAGGTGAGATGATTTTTCTGGGAGGTAAAAGAAAAGATGAATTTTAATTGTCTGGGACATCAGAATTAATTAATCATTAGTTAGAAGAAACGGACCCTGTGCTTTAACAAACCCTGTTTGTTATCTGAGTCTATGTGAGAATTAGATCAAAATGTTAAAAATGCAGCCTTTTGGGCTGTGGCCGATGAAAGTTTTTGTAATTTTAAAATTTGCTGTGGCGTTTACAGTAGTCATAAATGGTTTCAAAGAGACTTCTCAACACATTTATAATCCTTCCACTGCTACGAGGGTGAATTGACTGCCAGCTTCAATCAGGCAGACTGAGTGCTGTGCTCCTCAGTGCTGGTGGAGCTCTGAGTGGGGGGAGCCGATGTCGTGGCTCTTCCTGGTGAGCAGGATCTGCCCCTGGGAGAGGTGGGCAGGAGGCCCTGGGCAGGACACTGGGAATGCTGCTGGGGAGCCCTGGAGGGAGTCAGGGGCACAACGTGGCTGTGCAGCACCTCCTGGGGCAAGGGGCAGCTGGGGGCCTCTGTCCTTGCAAAGTGAGTCAAGTGCTGCCCTGGAACTCGCCAGGGGAGCAACAGGGGCTGGAGAGCAATGCTGGTGGGCTGGGGGCATTTAGGGCTATTTCTTATTTGGTTGGGGTTCTTAACATTTCCTGAGTTTTGTTTCCTCAAGACTCCAGTGTCTTCAAATTAACTGAATTAGATACAACAACTTTAATGATTCCTTTCTTGAGCTTTTTTTTTCCCCATGACAATGTGGGATAGAGAATCTTGGAAAAGAAGTTGATTATTTTCTGGGAGATTTCTGAGAGATCAGCTGGCCCAGGCTGATGAGTGTCCTCTCTCCTCCAACATAATGTCACCTTTTCTCTTGAACACAGGAAAAATTCAGGTAAGTCAAAATGCAAACCCAAGGCCTTATCTTTTATCTTCTGGCAGGTTACAGAAACACTGAGATGCTTCCTAGCAAATTTCTCTACTGCTTTGTGCTCTGATGGAGGTGTTGGAGGAGACCACATCAGTTGACTGGGAAATGGGAGAGAACTCCCATGGGAAAGAGATGCTTCCTGAGGCCCAAGAACTTTTACTTTACTGTTCTTGGTTTAGGGAAAAAACTGTCAATGGCATGATTATTAATTTTAATTAATATTGAGTAATTCTTTCTTGTTTACACACCATTTAGTGTATTTCTCTTTTTTTTTTGTAAAATTCAGTGGGGAAATGCTGCAAAAGAATAAGTTTCTGAATTAAATAACATCTTCTATTTTTTCTGTCATTCTTTTTTCACTTCTGTCATGGTTTAACCCTAGTCAGCTGTGTACCACACAGCTGCTCATTCTTTCTCCCCCTATCTCCTGGTGCAGAGGAGAATCAGGGTCAAAAAAAAATTAACCTTGTGAGTTAAGATAAGAACAGTTTAATAATTGGAACAAAATAAAATATAATAATAGGGCACTGGCCCCTCACAGTCAGCTGCACCCAGTTGTCATACCCACATGACATCCTCTGGTATGGAATATCCTTTAGCCAGTTTGGATCACCTGTCCTGACCATGTTCCCTCACAGTTTCTTGTGTACCTGCTCAGTGGCAGAACATAAGAAACTGAAAAGTCCTTGGGTTAGAGTAAAGCAACAACTAAAACATCAGTGTGTTATTAATATTATTCTTGTACTAAATCCAAAATAAACCAGCTGCTAAGAAGAAAATTTACTTAATCCTAGCCAAAACGAGGACTTCTTTTCTTTTTTCCTTTGCTTAGTTTACACAATATTTTTTTTTTTTGGTAAAAAATTTGCAAAATGTACTTCTGTGATTATTAATCATCATTGACTTACCTTTCTATTTAATATACTTTTCAGGAAATCATCCTTTGAAAATAGTAAGTGTAGGTAAATATTTCAAGTCTTCCTTTTTTTGAATAACTAAAACTAAAAGTGCTTTGAACCCTTTAGTCTTTCAGCCAGGTGGAAAAAGTTGCACATTTTATTTTAATTCTAGTTAAGCTGTTTAATACTCTAAGGATGGTAAAGAGAAATGTGGAACTTCGGAAATAAGGTTAAGCTGCACATGCTTTGGAAGAATGTCTCTTTAAAAGGGACTTCTAAGAATCAAGCACAATGATTCAGCAAAACCTCTTTGATTTGTGTCTCTGTATGTGAAAAATCAGGCATGATTCCTGGATTTTTGTTGCTCATATGAAGCAATATGTAGAATATGTTTTCAACCACACTTTTTCTATTGGTGATACTTCCAGTGATCTTATGAATTTTATGAAATTGTTGTACTTGAGAATATCAGCTTTTTGTAGTACATGGACATGCCATAAGAGAGGTGAGGGGAACATATCTTCACCCTAGAGCAGAAGTGGTGTAATATATGTGAGATTTTATTGAGAAAATGCTTGTTTTATACTCTGCACCACACTCCTAAGGATGGCTTTGTGTGTAGCAGGTATAGTGATATCCATTTTAAGGACAGCATTTGATTATCACACCCTCTTTTAGCCACTTTTTTCACTCCCTGCCATCTCAGGTGTGCATCTGTGACATTCTAGCCGTTATCCTTTTGCAGTGTGGGGAAACTGTCAGGTTAAAGCAGAGATGCTTTTGATCCCATATGAGATATTTTCTTGCTTTGATGTGACTTCTTTGTCCTTTCATAAGTGGCTTGGTAGTACATCTAACACCTGTTTCATGCTTCTATTTTAAGTATTTATTACAAGTGTAACAAGAAATCCTGGCTAGGTATGTATTACAGGAAACTGGAAATGTCTGTGGATAAGCAAAGCAAGCTTTGAACTGAAGCAATGTATGTACATACACATATACACAGAAATAAGACTTTTACACCATCTCTACTGTTGAAAACAAGAAGCAAAGAACCCTTTGCTCCATAATTTCACCTCTAAACAGCCAATTAACTCTGCAGAGCTTTTTGGTTCCTAAACTGAGAACCTGTAATACAAGCAGAGGTATTCCCAAGGGACTATCATATTTCAGTTGAAAGATGTCCTGCAAAAGAAGCAGCTGTTTGCCTCTAATGAGGGCCCCTGGCTTTGCCATTCTCATCTTAATATATCCAGCCAAGCTGGCTATAGGAGTGCATAGATTAGATATTAGGAAGAAATTTTTCCCTGTGAGGGTGATGAGGCCTGGGCACAGGTCACCCAGAGAAGCTGTGGCTGCCCCATCTCTGGGAGGGTGCAAGGCCATGTTGGACAGGGTCAGAGCAACCTGGGATAGTGGAAGGTGAGCTTTAAACTCTCTTCCAACCCACACCATTCTGTGATTATAGGACAATTAGGTCCAGACGCAGTAGAAATCCCTCCTCTGTGCCACATGAGTCCTTTTGGGATCTGGGCAGGTGACCCAGCACTGTGGGAAACACTCTGCTGTTCACGAACTTCAGGGTGGAATTCTTTCTGAAAGGGAGATGTGGCCTATGGGGAGGTTAAGAGAAAGTTTTGGGCTAGCTGCAGTTCACACAAGTTATAATTGTAAGAATACAGCTGTGAGGAGAGTAAAATGGATTTTCTGAGTCACACTATGGCTATGAAACTACAGCATCTTAGCAGGGCCAGCATGTGCTCTTTAGGTAATTCTTAGACACTTCTAAAAGAAGCTCTTCAACTTTTTTTTTTTTAATGTACTGCATGAGGTGTTTGTGAGGTTCTAGTTAATTTGCAGAGAGTCAGTCCTGGCTCCTGTAATCTCACCTGGTAAATGACAGGCTCATCTGTAACAGCTATGTTGGGGTCTTGTGTTCACTGGAGTACGCCAGCATGGGTCTGATTGCAGCCTGGAAATTAAATAGTGTTCTAGCATTCACCCTGTAACCAACACAAAGCCAACACATTCTGGTAATCAAGATGAATTCAATCCTATTTGAAACCTACATGACATTTCAGCCTTCTTTCTTGTAAGGAGTTCTGAAATCTGCAGTTCTCCTTATGAAATAAGCTGTTAAACTGACAGGTTTTCTTTAGAGTGAAGATCTGATAAATGATGTCGGTTGCAGAGCTTCATTTCAGTCTAGTACAGTTATTCTGTAAGGCCTGTAAAATCATAACACATTTGATCTACTGCTAAGAACGTAGCAGATTTTAAATTACAACCTCTTTCTGTAGTAAATTCATAGAAAAAAAACAATTACAATGTGAACTTCGGAAGCCTTGGAGGTGGCTTGCAATTTCATGTCCCTCTTCTGGGCACTTTTTTACATACCTCTTTTTTTATTGTAGCAGTTAAAACAGAACTAATTTCTTTTAGAAAGCTGTGTGTGGATGCCAATATGTGAGATTCTTCAGGAATGCTTGTGGATGTGCAGGACCTCCTTGCATGTCTGAAACTGGATGTCATTACTTCCCAGAAAACACTTGCAGCAATGTCCTCACCTGGAGAGGAGCAGAGCCCACATGGGGAAGGGAAAGGGGTTTGTTATCCATAGGCCTTGTTGGGACTTTGGGGTTTTTTAATTAGTATAGTGCTTCTGAAAGTTTTAGAGACAAGAGTTTTAAGATTGACTGTGGTTTAATGGGAACACTTTTAAAACCTGGTTTTTTAAATCTTAGAACTTCACAGTTGCTGACCTGTCAGGAAAAAGCTGTGAAGACCAAATGCTTTTCCAGAAACTGTTCACCGGTGTGTGTATGTTGTTGTAGCGGCAGATGATGGAGAGATTAGTTTTATTGCCAGTTTTTTCTCTCTCTACCTGACCTCTGTGGTTTTGTGATTTTCTTTTTTAAGTTGTAACTTCGTGCTGGAATTTACCATACTATCTTTGCATTAGAGTGATTTCAAGCACCTGAGTAAATGTCTCCTTTAAGAAAGGAAGAATAAATTCTAACCCAGTTTTAATTGTACTACACAACGACCATTACAAGCCAAGGGTGTTTATTGTCCAGACACACATTATTTTTCTCCTTAGAAAACAAGTGTGCACTTTTGTTTCGTTATTTCTTCCTGGTAAGTGGACATTTTGTAAACTCCCACCTAAGGGCATGGCACCTCCAAAAAGGACTGTGTCAAGGTTAGTTGTAATGAGTAAAATATGCAAATTCAAATTAAAAATATTTTCTTAATCGAGGATGCATAAATTATTCCCAGTGGGCACCTAAGTGACAATAAATTTCTCATGCCTGGGAATTAACATGCCCCACTTATATTACTTTTCTGTTCCATTAAAAAAATGCATTATTCATTTAAATGGCTTCCATTGTATTTAGCTTCCAAAAAGAGATCAAACTGCTATTTTGAGGCCTATATTTGAGGAACATATAAAACAATTTTATGTGTGCTTTCATCCTAAACTTGGAAAAAAACTTATGTTTTATTGTCTTTAAAAGTAAAAAAATAAAATCATACAAAAATAGGTAAATGCACTCAGCTAATTGCTGTGATTGACTGAAACGATGTCAGCATTTCTGATATCTAATTTTGGAGTATCTGGGATGTTTCTGTACATGTGTAAATCTTTTGAGCTGGGGCTGCATCCCTGTTAAAGCCAGGCTGTGGCCAGGCAATACAGTGCCTGAGCATATTTTGTCCTGTTCTCCTTCCAGTGTGGTTTGCCTGTCCCCTGATCTGCCTCTGCAGGCAGTTCTGCTCTCTCCCCCCCACACAGGGCTGAGAGGGGACAAAAGAGGTTAAAGCTTGAATTTTCAAGGGAGACCAAGGAGTGTTTGAGCTGGGAATAGGCAGGAGGGAATGAAGATCTGTGGGGATGGTGTATAGAGCTCGTGGCTGTCCCTCTGTAGCTGTCTTTTGATAATCTTTAACTACCAGTTTGCTCATATGAGCAGCAGTTATTAAAATGGGGGGTAGTTTATCTGCACGCTTTCTTCTTAGCTAAGCAGGTTTGAATGTCCAAGGGTTTCTGTGAGCTCTTACTCGGTGTATACTGAGCACATTGTATCTAATCATTCATTTTTTTTTTAGCCCTCGGAGGTGCTCATAATCCTAAGGATGCCATACAAGCTCCGATTCTCTCCATGTAAATCATCTACAGTGGGATTTCAAAAGTGCTCAGCCTAACCCTGCTTCCTTAGAAATCAATTGTTAAGGTCCTTGTGACTTCAGGGGGAGTAGTTACGCCAACACCGAGTGCTTTGAAAATGCCTCCCTAAACTGTAAATGAGAATATACATTTGAGAATGTTGCAACCTAATTTTTAGACTGAGCTTGTGATGGTAGTAACAGAGTGCCCTAGATTTAGTGCTGTATCTACTTGATTATGTCACTTTGCCACCTTGTCTGAATTTGGCACTGTAATTCCTATTTACATGGGATTTATTCTTTTTGTCTGCTTGGTCTTTGTATTTTTATTGTAATGTTCTTATCAGTCTAGCTGTACACTGTACCCACACAAATATTTAAGAATCTCTTTACCCTAAATGTTTCTATATACATAAACATGATAGGTTTTCCTGTGTGACTATATATATATAATTGTTTTTCTATTTTTCTGCTTGTACATGTTTAGGGATGAAGTATATGTGGACTAAATTGAGTTTTTTTTGGATTTGCATGCTGGGATTTTTTTGGGGGGGCTGCTTTTGTTTGTTTGGTTTTTTACCTTTAAAATATCAAAATAAATATTAAGTGGCCCTTTATAAACATTGGCATACTTCATTGTTCAGTTATGACTGTAATATTAGAAATGCTAAACCATGACAGATTTTAAAGAATATTTCAAAAACTGAGTCTAGAGGTAACAGCTTTATTACTGCATGATGACTTGACCCATATTTCCTAACATGATTTCCCTACTGTAACTCATTCATGTAAGTCTAATGATATCAGTTGACCTTGACAGCTAGACCTAGAAGCCTGTGGTTGTCCTGTGTTTTTAGGATCTTTTAGATTTTTCTTATTTTGGTTTTTCTTATTTTAGTTTTTCAGTAATTTCAAGTAATCCATTTTAAATATAGGACACAAATAATTCTACCAAGAAGGTATAGCTAATTCTAAACAACCAGAATTGTTGCAATTCCTTTGAATCTTTGGACTGAGCATATTTTACATACAGTTGCACAGTGATACCACTCTCTAGCATAATTCTTAACACCTGTGTAGCAGACAAATAGTGCTAATTACAGAGCCACATGGAAAAATGGCTATCAAATATTTTTGATGTCTTTAGTGAGAGATTACTTTGCTGTTGTTGTTTAGAATTACTTTTAACCTTCAGTTCTGCCTTTAAATGAACAATTTATTTTGTCTTTTTAAATCCCCCTTCTAGTAAATATTTTCAGCCTTCCTTAAGTGGAATTTCTAACTGGAGTACCTTGGCCTGATGTCCAGGTCAGTTTTAGTAATAATGATGAGATCAATGCCAGGTATTTTAAAATCCAGTCTGTTAGAATTTATTACGTTAGAATTCCACATAACAATGTAAAGTGGACACTAGCAGCTTTCCAGTGAGCATGTCACTTTTAGCTCTGAGATCACATCTTAAAACTTGCTTTGAGCCCTTTAAGAGCAAACCTGAAAACCACCTCATTACTATGCATAGAAAAACTACTTTAATCACTTTGAGATTTCTAAAATGTATTTGTTAAAATCTTTCTCTCATTCTGAGGCTGATATCATTTGACTAAGGGCACTGAGGGAGCCTGACTTGAGAGGTATTGGGACATGAAAATATTGGAAATTCTTATAAGCAGTGTTTAAAATAGCTTTTCTGTAAATGATTTGGTTCACACAGAAAAAGTGATTGTCTGGTGCTGTGGTTTGGCAAGCACTCTTGATGAATATGAATAAATTCACAGGTGATTTCACCTTTTATGAGTAACATGACCATGGTTTAAATTGTCGTAACAGCTTTTCCAGCTTTGTGAATTCCCCCCTTCTTGTGTTAGCCAGTAGTGTAGGCAAGAGACACATGGAGCTGCTGGACAGAGTCCAGTGAAGGGCCACAAGGATGATTAAGGAATTGTCTTTGAATCATCTATCCCCAGAGGAAAGTCTGAGGCAGAAGGGACTGTGTCAGCCTGGAGAAGAGAAGGTTCAGGGGATTTTATCAATGGACCTTCAAGCAAGGATGTGAAGAAATCAAGGCAAGGCTCTTTTTGCTGGTCTCCCGTGACAGGATGAGAGGCAATGTCTTGATTTTGCTCTTTGCTAGATAGTCTAGATCTGTGTGCAGATAACCTAGATCCAGAGTCCTTCCTCCTTGTTAGCCAGGCTTAAACAGTGCTCTTCACAGAGGATCTGCAGTGCAGCCGCTTTGGCCTCGTCCTGCACCTCCCGGCTGAGTGCTGCAGCAGGAGCCCCTGGGTTCGAGGGACAAGGGCTCTGCTCAGCTGAGTGAAAGGAAATGGCCAGAGAGGTCAGAGGCTGCTTCCCAAGGCCTGAATCTGATTTCCACCATTCCAATCTCATTCCTGTATCTCACAACCCAGAGGAGAGCTAAGCCATACCAGCTGTGTGCATTGCATGGCAATCCCTTTCAACACCTTTCCTACGAAACTCATCTGTCCTGAACAAAAGGAGAGCCTTCCCATATTCCTTTGCTAGGACAGACTCGTTGGAGCAGAGATGTGATGTTGGGGAGAGCACCTGTCAGGAGAGGGTGCAATGCTAAGAAATAATTCTGTTGGCATATCTATCTGCTCATACCAGATGTTGAAAGCGTCATTGAAGGACAAAATACATTATTTTGGGAGTTTGGTTTGGTGTTGGTGTTAAAAAAAAATGAAGTAGGGAAGATTTTTGTTTTTGTTTTTTTTTAAAAATTGTTTTTTCTTTGGCCTTGATGTTTTTACTTTTACTTGGTTATGATATTGGAGGTATTTCAAGTAATAAAGGGATTCTGTGATTGGTATTCAGAAGGCAGGAAAGAGACCCATGTTATACAGACCAGTAACTTACTGTCTAGGAAATTGGTGTTTATATTGTTTGTTAAAAGGCAACGATGACTGAAAATTTTGAGTGCATTGATTGTTACTGACAAGCAGATTAGAGACAACAACAACAACAGATTTTGTGATTTGGTAGCAATCCCATAGAATAAAGTTAATTTATGAAATTACATTTATATGATAGTTTTATTGGAGACAGTTTGAAATTAAGAGATTTGAAAATGAAAGACAGAATTCTCCTTCTATGAAAATACTCCATACTTGAGCAGTTAAGAAATAAGCAGAGAGAGGAGGAAATGTTTTGCATAATACAGAACTAATAATTCTTTTATATAAGTCTGGTTCAATCAGATAAATTGATTTCTAGATTTTGGGCTGAATACTAATAAAGGCACCTTTCAAATATGAGAATCAGCATAGAGGACTTGGGAAAAATCATGATTAGAACTTCTCCAAGCTGAATGCAAACTGAAGGTGCAATGGAATTTGGCTGTGACGCTGCTGTGATGTATTTGATGCGAAGCTATTTTTTCCCTTAAATTCAGAGCACAGTGGTTTGGGTTTATTTTTTTGTTGATAGGGGTTTTTTGTTTGTTTTTTGTAGTTTTGTAGTTTTGCATCTTGAAAAAGTAGTTCATTTACCTCATAGCCAAGGAAATAATAAATAACTGGGATAAAAGAAACTGGTGGCTACTAAATATTTGCTGCTGTTTGATGGGCAAAGTGTAGGGGTTTGGGGTTTGGTTTTCGGGGGGGCAGAAGTGTTGTTTCAATGGGGCTTGCTTGTTTTATGACTTGAATGTTGTGAGTTGTTGGGTTTTATTATTATTTTGGAAGACAGATATTTAATGTGATAAGAATATTCTTTATTTTTAGTTTTATTTAATAACTGGTACAGAGTTCTGTGGGTAGATTTACTGACTGACTGAGTATTAGGCTTGTGAAATGTTAATACAGCTCTTCAAAAATATTTTGATAGATGTTAATATTGAAATAGCATTGGAAAATAAGGGAATATTTCAACATAACTAGCCCTTGTAGTTTGATCACTTGATCCAATATTTTTGAATCCTTGCCCTTGCTGGGCTGGAATATGAAATTAAGCATTCAGATCTGGAAACCCCAGTCTCTGGAGAGTTTTGCTCTTTTGGAAAAGGCAACTCTGTCAGCACAAAGGCATTTCTGGAAGGCATTTCAATGAAGATACGAAACTGTAGAGGCCACATAGAGAGAGGGAGAGCAGGGAAGGGATAAGGAAGTGTGTGGATGAAAAAATGTTAGAGAAACTCTGGGCCAACCCTATTATTTTTGTACTAACTTGGGTTAAGTAACCCTACAGTATGAAAACTTATTGAAAATATACCACAAAAAAGCAGTAACAAAAAATGGTTAATATAATACTATTGAAATGAAGATGGCACCTGCTGACTTGCTCTCCTTTTATGTCCAAAGCTGTTTTTTATAATTCCATTTCTGCATGATTCTAGTAGTTTAAGAAAGTTTTAATATAGGCTTGAAATATCTTCTAATTGAGATTGATTAAAATGTGTTTCACTGGTTTTGTGTGGTCTCATAGAATACATTTTTGCATTTAGAATTTGTGGTTTTTATTGTTATCTGCTACATAGTGTAAGTCGTTGCTGTAACTTCAATGTGTGCTGGATTAGCTTCTACTGTTAACATTCCTTTTTATTTCCAGTTGCTGGAATTATTGCAGCTGATTTTGCCCCAGGCACAGTTCACCAGGGAGTTGGTACCTGGGGTTCTGTTGATATCCCTGTCACTGGCAAGGTAAGGAGAGGTTGACTTGCATTCGCTATGAGTAGCGGGCTAGAAATAAATCATTTTAATATGCTTTCTGAAGATAAAAAATTAGGAGGGGCAGTGGGTGTCTTGCTGATTATTTATATGCACGCCGGTAGTAACTGGGAGCCTTGACCGAGGTTTTTGAAACAATATTCTTTCTTACTGATGTGTTGAGAAACAAGTCTTGCTCACACACTGAAGGAACTAACCTATTTCAAAGGGAGTATTTTCCGCATGACAAATCAAAATGATATTTTTTTTCCTTGGGAAAAAAAAACCTCTCCTAAATGAATATCTGTAACGAAGAAAATCTACCATAGAAGTACAAAATTTTAGCTTCTTCCTCATTCAACAAGTTTCTTATGTGGCACCTCAAAGCTGGTTCATGAAAAGCTTGTGTGCCATGTGTCCGTTTAATTGTTCGTTTTGTTACTGGCTCTGATGATGTTGGATCAATAAAATAACTTGACTTTCTCTTCTTTCCTAATAACGTGGAAGGAGTTAGACAGCTGACGGACATTGGTTTAGATAGTCATGTAATATGAATATCTTTCAAAAGAAGCAAGCACTGAAAATGAGCTCTTTTTAAAAAGGATTCAGTTTTGACAAGTCTGTGCTTAATGTTTGAATACTCGTGAAATTATTTCCTTGCAACAATGCCATATTTAGCACACTAATAAAAGAGAGGAAGGAAAGTGGATCTTTGATAAGCTAATTATTTTTGGAACTTGCATCAGAGTTTAGTAAATCAGCATGCTGCATCTGCAGTGCTAACCAAACTAATCTAAAATACTTGCCTCCCTGTGGAGGTATAGAAATGTCATAGTCCGTGGAGACCTGCACTGCATTTATGCAGGTCTGCCTTTTCTGTCATAGATTCAACAGACCTTTCCAGAGAAGAACTACAGTACTTTAAACAACCTTAACATGGGGTTTAAAGAGATTAATGAATATCAGCCTCGTACTAAATAAATCTTTATCACTTGCTTTACCTACTGCAGTAATTGCCTCTGTGCAGTGGAACCCATTCAGTCTGTCAGCTTGCCATTAATCTCAAATACATCTTTGACAAAAGAATCTACCTTATCTTCATTTGGTTGTGTCTGTGTTTGTGTGTGAGCTCTGGCACTTAATCAGGTCATCAAAGTACTATGTACGAATGTGTTTAGTTATATGAATGTTATATGTTTGAGGAATTCCGACCTCGTGTAGAAGATTTATAAATCAACAAAAAAACTCCAGGACTTCCAAAGCTGTTTGTTACAAATATGTACCCATTCCTGTCACCAAATAAAATGTGTTAACAGACATGAGGGCCATGACTGCATGATGTCAGGTTTATGCAAGCAGATAATATTTGTGTTTTGCTTGTGAAAACATCCTCACTGTCCCTCCCACCCAAATAGCAATAATTTGGTACATACCATAGATAGCTTTGTGTGCATTTGTGCATATTTATGTTTACAGGTTACGGTTTCAAAACTGATTTTTGTTTACCTGCATGATAAATTCCTTCTTTTAATATGGCTATCAAGTTATAATTGAGAATCAAACCGCTGTGATATGTAATGAATGCACATATTTTATACCTGCTTCATAATGCAAACAATTTAAATTTTTATTTAGCCCTAATGTTACAATGAAATTAATTATGTACTTCCATGTGAATTTAAATTTCTTTAAAGTGTTTTTGAATTTTAAAAAAAGGACTTATTTGTTTAGTATTTCTGGAGTATTTTCAAACTCTTGTGAAAGGACTATCTCCTTTCTGAGCTCACAGCTAAACATATAACCAGAAATCAGGTATTTTTGCATTAATGAGGAAGGATAAATTATATAAATGGGTTAGGTTCTCCTTGGAAAGGATAGAAGTTTAGGAGGAATACAATTCTGTGTCTGGAAGGGGCCTTGCAGATTTATTCAGATAGTTAATATCTGCACAGATAATTGTAAAGCAAAAATGAAGAACAGGAAAAGACAAAGATTGAGTACATAGACTGGAACATGAACTTTAACATGAATCCAAAAACTGGTAGTCTTACATTGGCAGCCTTAAATTAGGTGCTATTTTGGATTCCTTCCCAATAGGTAGGATTCAGATGAGGGTGTGATGTACTCATTAACTTCGTCAAGGGAGATGATTAACAGCTGCATTTAAGTTGTTTAACCTCAAAGGCTACGGAGGAAGATGACCAAGACCTAAAAAAAATAAATTTGTAGGGCATAAAGCTCCCTTTGGATTGAAATATCTGCTGTAAGTGTTGCCGAGCTAATAAGTGAATGTTGAAGTCAGCAAAAATGGTGAAGTCCTTTGTAATTTATTAAAATTTATCTATTTAGCATAGGTTTTCCAAATGGAGGCTCTTAGGGGTGCTTGTTTCATATTTTAAGTGTTGCCCATGGCTAGTAACTGCTGTAGCTGTGGGTACAGTGCAGGCAATGGCTGTGCTGGGCAGCAAGGAGGACCATCAGTGTGGTTTGATGCAGCATGACCCAGCTGTGTCCTGTGTCTGCTTTGTGCCATGTAGATCCAGTCCCAGATCAGCACAGGTGTGCCAGCCCAGCCCTGAGCCCCGCGGGCACTGCGCTGCCTCGCACAGCACAGGGCACTGCTCTGGTCCTGTGCTTGGAGCCAGCTTCTTCTGTGCTCCTTGGAACACTTTGTTCTCCCTTGCACAGCTTAGACCTGAGCTACACAGCACCACACTTAAACTTAGGAGACCTGGCTCCTGTGTTAACCTTGGGTGTGTTTCTCACAGCACAATAGTTCTGCCCTTCACTGCCTTTCTCTCAGCACATTGACACAAGTCTGGAAATCATTACATAGAAATATTAAGTAATATCATTGCTAAACACTAGAGGATATCCTTAACTTCTGTTTTGCCTTTGCATACCACATTTCTTACATTTCTTAGTAAAAATCGTTTCAGTGAATAAGTAAGGCAGTATATCCTAGAATTTTAAATAACTTGAGACTGGATAATCGAGGCTAATCTGTACATTTATTTGAACAGTTTTGATTAAGGGGTAGGTCTGTTCAGCAGAAAAACCACAAGTGAGAATTTGCCCTTTACATTTAGATTATTATTTTTATGCTATGTTTCTTGACCTTTCAGTGCTGTGTCTGGTGCTTGTGGTTGCTAAGCACATTTAGCTCCTTCTTTAAAAATCAGTCACAAGCCACTGATGGGTTTGAGACTGTATTCAAGCACTCACAGAAAGCTTGTTTTCTGTTGTTTCTTTTCCCCTCGCATTCGCAGCAGTCCTCATGTATCTCTTGCTGCTCAGCTGCATGACCTAGCTGATGCTGTAATACTTCTTCCTTTTTCTCCTTTGACCCACTGTTTTCAGAGTTTCCTTGGAGTCCTGCATGTGAACCACTCATACTGCAGTTTGATGCCTCTACATGGAGCTGCTGGTTTTGCCCTTGCTCTACAGTTGACCTTGCAAGGTCTTTCTTTCACAGTAAAAGGCTTGAAGGCCACACTCCTATAGAAGTGTTTATCTTGAGGGCTGTTCATGTGTCAGTAACAACTGCAATAAATTAATGGATTTACAAATCTATGACAGCAAAGCAGAAACACTTTTACATGATGCCAGAATTATAGCTATTTATTCAAGCAATTTTTCCTAAGTATTCACTCCACACTGCCGACAAGAATCTTTTCAGTACACAACTCTTCTTACAGACTGATTTTCAATTTCTGATGTACTGGCTGAATGTTTGAACTAGGAGATGGCAAGTAACAGCTGAAAAAGTTTGGCCAAAATTCTTGAACTGTGTTCCAGAGGGTTATTATGGTTTGGTCTAGTTAATAGTGTGCTCACTTCAGAACTTCCACTGACATATTCTTGCAGGAATGACCATAACGTTCTCTTGGGTTGTAAAACTGATATGGAAGAGAGACAAGGGCAGAGACTTCTCTAGCTTTACTCAATGAAGACACTGGAAAGAAAAGGTGAAAAGTAATTACTTCCAGAGTTCAGCCTGAGAAGAAAATTATTGGGGAGTGCTGGATGCAGAGGTTGGGATGAGAATGACATAGTCAAACCAGAGCCATGCTAGAAAACCCTGCCTTGAGCTTCCCACAGCTACCCACTACTTAATTGTGCTATTTTGGAAAGTTTCTCCACTTCAAAATATCTCTAATCTGGTCTGGTTGTCATATCCCTCTTCAGTCTCACTCTTTCTGCCTAGTTCTGTTCTTGGTTTTTGGAATGTGGTGAGTGCTTTTTCATCTACCACCTGACATGTGACATCAGGAGACTTTGCTAGTCCTGCAGATGTAGATCACAACTCCCAAGAGATATCTGAGGCAAGGACCACTAAGTTAGGCTTCCAGGATGAGTTAGTGATACAAATTTAGATACAAATCTATTGATTAGAAGCCATATATGGATTTCTAGTAATTCCACATCTGTTTCCAGTTTTATGAGAGACTCTTAGATATCCTGAGTGCTGACACTTCTCTGAGTAGCTTCCCTGTTTTGGTGTATACCAGCAGTCATTTCTTGTAAACTGGACAGTTCTACTCTAGCCATTTAAAACCATAGATGCTATTGCTCTGTATAGCAGCTCTCAATTACCTTGTTTCTAAACTATGGATAATAGGAGCTTGAGCTGAATGTTACTTGTAGATACATTTACCATTGACATATGGTGTGTTATAGGATTTTTATAGCACATCATTCACCCATTCATGTTTCTTGAAGAAGTTTCTCCCTTATGTGAAGAATGTTCTATGGTTCTGATAGAGTCTCAACAACATAATTTTATTTCAGTAGTGGTATCTTCATCTTCTACTACAGTGATTGCTACCTATTTTTATGGGTGTAGGGGGAAGCAGTGCTGTAAATATCTGTGGGACAGCTAAAGTATATGAATATTTCACAATTCTTTTTTAGTTCTGTTATTTTATAAAAAATCAATTTAGTCTTCAGTTTTTAAGGTGTTGTTTTAAGAATTGTACATTCCCTTGTCAGGCTTGATTGTACTTTCTCACTATTCACTTTCTCTTGCTTTTTGGGGAAGAATAAGAAGCTGGGAACTCCAATATCTGTCCTGCCCACAGACTGGGCTGTATAAAGGGTATGAGCTTGGAAGCAGCTTTCATCCAGACACTCAGGATACTTGTTAGGTTATTGTGTCTCATGCAACCTTTTTTTAGCTCTGTAAGATTTATGCTTTTTTTATTGCTGCAAGTAGTGATTTCCAAATACAAAAAGTTCTAGTAGCCTACCTGTCAAGCAGGTAAAATTAAGGTAGAAGGAAAATGTACTTTTTCTCTGGTTAAACTCTTTGATGGTTTTAAGGAAGGCTTTTTGAGGAGTGCCTTGCTCTTGCATACCAAGTTACAAAATTTCCCAGTGTCAATCCTATTTCTTTATAGTCTCAAAGCATTAAGTTACCAAAGAGAGGATTTCATTCACACAGGTCCTGTTTTGTCATTTTGAAGTTCAAATATTAATACCTTTTTCTGTATCACACCGTGCGGGTCAGACTTCGTGGAAAATCAGAAAACCTGTGCATTGATGCAATCACATGATTTTGTGTACTTGAGGTGCTGCTATTTTTGAGGCCTGTATGTCTGACAATAATGACTGTTGCAGTCCTTACAGTGTAAAGGAACAAATACAGGCAATTTTTTTGACAAAGACATTTAATTTAGTTCTCAAAGCATTACAGCAAAACTTTGAAATTAGGCTTTCATGGGAATAATTAAAGGAGCAGATTTAGAGTCAGTTAAAGACCATACTCATATGTAGGAAGCAATGCAGAACGATATACAGTGGAAAGATGTCACTCTGTTCTTGGCTTTTCCAAGCCTCCTATGTGGAAAAAGATGAATTAGAATAAGTATGAATGGATGAAAATAGGTTTTTAAAATATTTTTTTTTTCTTTTTCTCTTAAGGCACTGCTTCCATCTACAGCTTTCTTCCAAAAATTGAAATGAATGAAACCTCTTTTAACTTAAATATAATTGGAAGTCTATGAGAAGCCTTTGGGACAGGGAATTTTCACATATATTTTTTAATAAATGACATTCTTCAGCTGGCCCTATACCCTGCCTAATATTTTGCACAGCCCTAGAAATTTTGGTTCTGTGTGCTTGATTTGCCATAGATATTTGCGTCACTGAACGTTTTTTTAGAGACTCTATTGAGAAAAAAAAGTTTATTAACTCATTGAGGATATATTATTTTTTATGCCATTATTTTCCACTTCAGAAAGATTTTGTGTAATATTGCAAATCAGTTTTAAGCTCAAATATGCACAATGAAATTTAATATCCTTGTTTCCTAAATGATGATGATAGTATTAATTAACCTGCTGTTTACAAAGGAGTCTCAGTCCCTTATAGACTATTGAATAGAGGGGCAGAAGAAATTCACCTAGCCTTGTCCATGATGTATAGGTGCTACTTACAGCAGCCCAGAGCAAAATCTGGATCAGGGAGCACACAGCTGTCCATGTCTGTGGCCCCTTGGTCAGCTTGGAGAGTGTGGGCTTGTCCCTGAACCACTCACTGCAGGGCCCCTTCTGTGCAAGAGATAGCTTCTGTTGTCAGACAAATGTGTCTTGTGTGTGCTTTGTAATAATGGGGAGGATGATTCTTGGAAAAAACTGGCTGATGACACTTGAAAAGTTTCTTGCTCTGGAGTATTTCTGGTAGGATTTTTTCCTGCATTCCTTTAAAATAAAGTAGACTACTTTGATGAATGACAGGTCTTCATCCTTCTTCTAGGAGAAAAAAGAAGTGAAATAACAGGTTTGATTCACCTTTCTCTTGAGGGATGTTGCAATATACTCAGTAAGTCTCAATGTCATCTTTCACCAGTGGTATTTTCTTTTTCCAGTGGTCTTGGATTTTCTTTTTTTTCTTCTCATGAGGTTTATGTGGCAACATATGAAAATACATGGAAGTGTTCCAATATGCTTTAATGTCCTGGAAGGCTGACCTCAGAAACACTCACCTCTACCCAGAGAGGATGAATTATCACCAAAATGTAAATATTTGTGGGGTTGGTTGGTTTGTTTGTTTTTCCTTTGATTTTTTCATGCTACAAGATGGTGTTTTTCTATGAGCTGTTTAAAGTTCAATTTTGGCAGTTTGCTGTAGGCAGAGGCACTGTGGTCTGTGAAGACACCCCAGTACAGATATGCACACCCAGTTTTTGGCATGAGGGATTATGAGCTACCAACTGGTTTTCATCAGCCTACAATTTTCCTGTCAGAGCCTAAAAGAACTGAAAACAATTTTGTTTGTAGAAAAGCTCAGTGCCTGCTTATAATTAACTCTGTGACAGTGGTTTTCACACAAGTCTATTGCTTATTTTATATAAACTTCAAAGGATTTTATAAACATGAAATGTTTAACTACTGGAAAAATAAATCAAATTGAAACATTGCAATAACTCGGAGGGGATATTTTTTCCACTGTTTTCTGGGAAAATTGGTAACACAAGGTACATCTGGAGATCTGGCCCACATGAGTTCTCCCATGTTTATGGCTGTGTGCAGTATGATTTCTCCACCTCTTTTGTGTGCACCAGGGTTTATGGAGGACAACAAGAGGAACAAACCTTTGAAGAGCTTTAAGTGTCACGTTATTGAGTTGCCTCAATGAGATGCTTTAGGGTTTCTTTCTGTTTGAACAGTGCTCTATCCATGTTGTCCTGCAAGCACATTCTCTTGATTTGCTCTTCTAACTGCAGCTGCTCCAAGGCCCTTTCTAATAGATGTTCTCATTATGTATATTTCTGTGACTAAGTTCCTTTCTGTAATGAACTCCTATCTTCCACGTTTTCTTATGTCACAGGATTCTGGTTTCAAAGTGAAAGATTTAATTATGTTTATGTCAATTTGAATACAAAAACTCAAATTGCATTATAATTTAGTTTTTGAGAAAATATTTAGATTATTTGTTCTTAAGGTGTTCTCAAATCCATGAAGTAAATTATTTCAAATTGTGAAAGGTTTTTTTTTTTTTAGTTTATTTGGTAATTAATTAAACATTGACATGATACTCTACAGAATAAGGAAATATTTTGACACGTGAAAGTAGAAATTGTCATTTCATGGACAAGAGAAGACTTTTTCTTTTAAGATCTTTAGCTATACAATTCTTTATAGCAAAGAGAAACTGAAATTTTGTTGGTTTTTATGTACTTAAAATGCCCTTTTATTTTAAATTATTTACACACTGCTATTTTATTTTGGTTTGAGAGCTCTTTACCAGCACAAAACTAATCTCACATGTATAGATAAAATGGAATCTGTAGATTTTGACTATTAGTGTTAACATATGCTCTTTAATGTATGCTACTTTATTTGTGGCCACCATATATTTTAATTACAATTTCTTTACATTACTCTAGAAAACAAGTTTTTGAATTAATAGAATCATATGTTGTTTTCTTTCACAGCATTGTGTTTATTTAATTGGAGGTGTGGGTGCCTGGTCCATACCAGTCTTTCTCACACAGAATAGTATTTGTTGTATAGACTGAGGAAACTACCCCTGAATGAAATTTGATCGTAGCAGTAATAGTATGTAGCTCATACAGAGGAAAAGAAAAACTTAAATCAGACTCAAAACACACACTGTGATTTCTGTAACATTTTGTATAATTTTTACAGTCACTTACAAGATTTATCTTATCCAGAGTGTTCAAGCATATCAGATCTGTTGCAGCTTTCCACAGAGAGTTAGATATATTCTGTATGCATGCAACAGCATTGTGATCATGTGTCATCTTGCTTTTGGCAGTTTTAAAACAGTTTGATTGCAACTGGAGTGTGGTGGTGGGGTTCTCCACTGATGTTAATTGCAGGCAGAAGAGGTGTCTATACCTCTGTTGTCTTTAGAATTTTGCTGTGTCTTTGGGCTGCTGACACACGGGACTGAGGGGCTTTCCTTGGTACAACCTGTGCCTGCTAGTCGAGATGACTCTTCAAGAGCCATCATTCCTCTTGCCTGCATGCTACTTAAATTCCCTTCTCAGTCACCAGGTAAGCCTGGCAATTTCCATATTAGTTTCTTTGTTATTAATTTTTTTGGTAAGGGTAGGTGGGGCTGAGTGACATTTGCTGTTGGTAAGGGACATGAAAGGCCTGGTTCTGAACTCTCAGCTCAGCACTGTTGCTGAGTCCAGACTGTGACCTGGGACAGGCAGAATATGGGTAAGTGCTCACAGAAATCTCAGTGTTTTGCTACAAAGTGTTCTGCACCTTCCTTCCTTCTTATTCTTTTAAGTTCCCAAGACCAGATTTTGGAGCACCAAGTTCCTTCAGGAATCACCAGTCTTCTGGTCCTTATAATGCTTCAGGAGTTGTATTCCAGCTACTTGGCTAGTCAGATGCTTCTGCTTGCTTGCAAAGCTTCCTCTTTATCCTGATGTCAAGAATGATGGGAATGGGAGTTCAGGGAAGGGAAAATGCCTTATCAGCAGCATCAGAGCAGAAGATGTCCCCTCTCCTTAGCCTCCTGGAAATGGGTCTGTGCTTGGCTTGTCGCCATGCATGTTTGAGTGGGGCATTATATCTCTCTCTGCTGAGCTGAACTCATGACTTTAAGGTTTGTTTGGGTTTGTTTTGAAAGACTTGGATGCAGCTGTCTCAAATTTCCACTCAAATATGTTCATTTGGCCTTGCTTGTAATGAGCTGAATTTCATATTGCCTGTACTGCACAGTCAGCTTGCTACACAGAATCTTAACAGCTTTAATAATTCCCCTAACCATCCAATTAGACTAATAATAAAGGCTTAATTACATATCCAGTTAATCATCAGATTTGTTCACTGAATGGCTTTAATTGGTAGATAGAGCTGTTACACTATTCCAGTTTGAAAGCTATCACCCATTTTTGCTCACAGCTATATCCACCCAATTGTTTTTTATGATTGGGACTCAACCAGCATTTATTGAGACAATAAAAAAGCTCTTGAGCAAAGAAACATAACCACCCAGTGCTGTGGGAGCACCCTTCCACCTCCGGGTGCCTGTGTTCCAGCCAGGGCCTCTCTTTACAGTGCTCTGTACTGCCCATGTTGAAGGAACTCCAAATAGTAAATGGCTGCTTTACAGTTTTCCAAAAATGAAGATATTCTGTATTCTGCCCAGGTAGTTCTTTGAAAATGACTGTTAAAGACTCTGGGACCTGGAAGCCCCTTGGCTTTGTAGGATTCAATAATGCACCACCTAAGCCATTTTGAAATAGATACTTCAGTAGCCCTGAGTCTTTTCTTATTATGGAAACATATAAATTGGCTCATCCTGTAAAACCCTTCAGTTTTAAAAATGTAAAACCTAATTGCCTTATGGACATTCAAAGAATGGAGGTGCTTCTCTGGGGAGATTTTGCACTGAACCAAAAGATGACAGAACTAGTTACTGATTAAAAAGAAAAGAAGAGTTAACCTCTTGATGCCAGTTGTCAGGATTTCCCCCACATATATTTCTGCCTGCTTTAATTGCTACTATATTTCTACGCCATACAGATCTTCATTTTCTTCAGGGTTGAATGGGGTAACTGGTTACAGAAACCTCATTGTCCCAGTCGTGTTCCCTTCATGCTTTTACATCAAATGTCCTGTACGACTGCAAAATAATTTCCTTCCTTTAACAAGCCTTCCAGCATCCTGAGTTCGGAAGACTCATGTTCAGTGTTGAGCTTTAGCTGACAATATTGACCTTTGCTGTATTTCATGAAGGTATCTTTTAAAACTACCTTAGCTGGGGGTAGTTGGGGGAAGCAGGGGGAGTCTTCCAGTATGTCAAGAATAATTATTCTGCCTTTGCATAAATAATCTGTTATCAGAGGAGAAGAAATGGTGATATTTTTAGCAGGCTCTACACCCTGGGGAAGTAAATGACACATAAAAATGAACTTTCAAAGTCTTGGTCTATAGAAAAAGGAGCGGTGTGTGACAGAAAAAAAAGTGAATTTCTGTGAATTAGTACAACTCATTATTCGTGCCGTACACACTCGCTGCCTTACATCCCCTGCACTGCCGCTGGAACAGAAAATCAAACTCCTGGCCACCTCCCTGGCCTCAGTGGCAGTCGCTCTGATTGGATGCCTCCTGCAGCATGGCCGGGAGCATCAAGGAGCTGCGGGCCAGGGAACATGCAGAGCAGCCCTTCTTCAAGTGCGTGTCACAAGCTACCTTTAAATAGATGTAAGTGGTTTAGGTTTAACAGGCGCCCCAGCTCCCCCTTGCAGCTCATTTAAGTGGGAGGAGGGGTGTACATACAGATCAATAGCCTTTTGACAAACTGTTTCCATAGCTGAATCCTTAAAAAAAAAATTTCAGAAAATGCACAGATGCTGAACCTCAAGTATGAGAAATTATCCTACTTCAGCAGTCTTTTGTTTAGAGTCCTGGATTTCTGGCTGCTTGGTGCAGGAGCTAGATTTGTTTAGTATGCATATTGCACATAAAGATTAAACAATGTCAGCGAGAGCAGAGTGTGTAACCTTTCGATTAACTTCTCTTCAGATAATTAATGTACTTATTCATAATGTGCTTGTGTTCATGATACAGATCTAATATTTTCTGTAACAGAGGTTGGAAAAATCAAGGTCTTCCTGATTGAGCCAGAGGTGCTGTGTAATATCCTCATGCAGCAATTTGCAATATATTCATATCACAACAGCTTCTAGGTGACACCAAAAGTAATAGTTGCTGGTCCTGGAAACCTGTGAGTTAACTCTCTTGAGCTTTAGCATTACTCTGTAACACCATATCTTGGCTCCCTGTGCATCCCCCTTCCCCAGAACTGAGAGCTGGGGCATGGCCTGTCCTTCAGCAGAGGAAGAAAAAGGGGTGCTGAGCAGAGCCCACCAGTTCCCCACATACTTTTGAGGGCCCATGGAGCCTTTGGGACTGCTGTGTTTGGTGGCCCCCCTTGCTTGCACTCTTTCTCCCCCTGGCTGGCCTCTGAGACATCTCCCTGGCAAAGCAGCTGAGCAGAGTTGTGTGTGGAGGCTCCTGGCTCCTGGAGAGGACAAGCTGTGCTGGGATACAGGGACTGTGCCATGAGGGAGGTACAGAGCAAGCAGGTGCCTTTCTGTCTGTGCCATGGCAAGAACTTCTAGAACAGGTTTTGACTTCACCTGTGCAAACAACTCTGGGAAAGAAAGAGCTAGTGATGTCTATGCTGTCCATTGCCCTTGAAACTTCATTAACATCTTGTTCACAGAGATTAATGGTATTGTGATGCACAGTGGTTCAAGTCCCCTGGGACTTTCAAGTACCTATTTTTTCATACACTGATAGCAGCTGATTTTGTTTTACATTATTTTCTTGCTTGCAGCAGCTATTGGCTTTCTTGTTTTTCCCTCCACACATTTAAAGCATCTTCCTTTGCTGTGTTTTAGCTGCTTGATGGCTTCCTACTGAAGGAGCAGTTGCAGATAAGGACTATGCCTGTTTGTACCCTGGCTTTCTCTTGGTGCTGCTGCCCATAAGGACATAAGCCTCTGAGCTATTAAAAGTTTTTCTTTAGATATTATCTTAGTTTAACAAACTGTTCCAAAAGTTGATAGGGATAAGTATGTAAAATGGATGAAACTAAAGTGCATACTTTTTGTCATTACATTTGAATGTGAAATTTTCAGAGGACACTAAGGACACTTTACAGTAATGAAAGAGTTTTGTGCCGCCAATTTCTTCTGTAAATGAAAAGAACTTGATATAATCTGTGATAAGGGGTATTTTTCTGAGAATCTTCTAGTACTCTGTCTAAGTGTCATTAGCCTTTTTTATGACTCACATTGTGAAAGGGACAGAAATAAAAAGAATTTCATCATCATTAGAGAATACTTTCTAGGGTTACTGCTTTTTCTGCACCCCTCTGTTGTGCCATAGCTATCCCTGGACTGCATTAGAGAGAACTCAAAGCCCATTTCTTGCCTTGGTGAAGGCCAGCACTGCCTTCTGAACTGTAGGACCTTCTCTATCATTTCCAGACAAAACGATTTTGCCTTAAACTTTTAAAGGCTTTTTAAAAATCAGGACCTTATCAACTCTGGTTGTTTGTGTCTGCCATACCCCATCCACTGTAATGTAGGTTGAGATTCCTATATCTGTCCCTGCCATTATGCAGTGTAACACATTGCTTACAGCCATATCAGGAATCTTCCTGGTTTATGATGGTTCATTAAGTGCATACAATTAAGCATCTGTTCAAACTAAAATGTTAAACTTTATGGCATTTGCATTGACAACCAAGTGTGTACGGAACAAATGCCACATTTCAGTGCTTGCCTTTTTAATATTTTATTATGTTGTCTTGAAATTAACTTTTTACCCTTTTTTCCTCACCTTTCCAGGTTCTGCTTCAAGAGAAATTCTGAAACTTGTTCTTGCTTCTTTAAAACTGTTTACATTTCTGCCCTGGCCTATCTCTGTGACCTGTCAATTCTTATTTGCCTCCTCTGTAAATTATATGAGCCTTGAGACCTTTTTCTTTTCACACTTTGCATCAAACATTATTTCTTCCTCCACGTTTATTCAGCTCCATTTAAAACTGTTAAGTGTTCACTTTTATTTTTTTCACCCACAAGAGCAGCAATTAGTTCTTGGAAAGCTCACAAACCTGCAAATTCTACCCTTGCTATGTGAAGTTGTCTTGTGATCCTATTCCAGTAACTCTTCCTTTTCTCAGTGTGGATCCCTCTGCCTTCCTACTGCTCGTCATGGTCTTGTCAAGCATTCAAATATAAACTCTTTGGGGAAGGGCTTTATGTTTAAATATGTTTCTTTATAGCTACTGATGTACTGTAAGAATAAATGAATGTTCAAGGTCAGTCTACGAAAGTTTATTTGATGTGCCAAAACTCTTTTGCACTTTGGAGCCACAAGAATGAGCAAATTCAAAGATTTATGTCAAAGCTTTAACTGCCAAATTATGGATGCAATGTAAAACTATTGCAGCAGTGTTCTAACTTTTTCCGGGTGGTCACCTTACCAAAGGGCTGTTACAGCAGAAGACAACACATTTTCAAATGCATTTGGGTCATAAGCCTTACTCTGAAAGCCACAGATGGGGCTGTCTGGATCTCACCCAGTCTACCAGGGCTCTACAGCCTTTAGAGACAGAAATAATGTCTTGGTCATGCATATGTGGAACAAAAATTTGTGACAGATTGCATTGCATGCAATGGTTCTGATTGTTCATAGGAGGTTGTTCATAGGGTTAAGGAACCAATAGAATCCACATGCAAAAGCTGAAAAATATGTTTATAATATATGTAATGAAAAATGTAAGCAATTGGATCTGATGACTATTTAGGCATATTCCAGTAACACACAAAAACTACATTTCAAAGACCTTTGGGTCTGTTTTGTGCCAGTCTGGCAGAAAAATGTACTTCTGCTGCTGAATTCAGTAGTTGAAGTCAGAAGTAAATAAACTGAGCTCTGTACCAAAGGTGCTCAGTGGAATGAATTAATCCAACTGCTCAAGTTGCTCAATAGCAGCTGTTTGGGTGCTATTCTCAGTTTTGAGTATTAAATACTGGTTGTGTTCAGCTTTATCTGTTACTGTACTGGCTGCAGAATAACTTTGTTTTTTTTCCATCCAAATCCATTCTAATAACAATGTATTAATTAAAATGCTGTTGTTAGTGAAAGAGACAGTCACTGTTAAAGTTGTTTAACCACCTGCCTATGTTGAGTTGAAATGTGATAGAAATTGGACTCTACAGGAACTTTTGACCATGTTTCTCATTTAAAATCATTCTGCTCCTCACCCTGGATTTCTTGGGAGAAACAGAATATTTGTCAGTCAACGTTAGCACAAACATTACCCAACAAAACCAGATATTGGTCATAGAGTGGAAGAACCCAGAAGATTTGGAAAGCTGGGATTGGTTCATATGAACATCTAAAAAGCAAGTGCAATCCAGGTGACCAGAAGCTTCTGAATGTCTTTCAACACTGTACAGGGTGATGTCTGTTACTTGTTCACACAAGTCCCAGCACCTCATTGCTCTTGTTTTCTCTTTGTGTGAAAGTAGCTGTGCTCACTACTTCAGCCTTCTGGGAGACATGGCTAAACAGGAAGTAAATCCTTTTTTCCCCTTCTTCTCTTTTCCTTTCGATGATCAGACCTTCGTTCCCTTCTTTTTTCCCTAAGGAGTCTTACTCATTTTCCATTTTCTTGCCTCTGCTCAGCTGTAGTTGTAGCCCAAGATTGTGAGTGGCTGATGTTTGTGACTGACTGTGCCTGTTTAGTTGTCTGCTTCCTCTCCCTGGCCACTTTGGGCCACCATGCCCCTGTTCCTCCGGCCTGGGGCTGTGCAGTCCTGCCTGTAGGCAGGGCCAGGGCCGTGAGATCAGAGGCTGCCCAGGCTCACTGCTTCACCTCCCTCCTGGAGCAGCAGCCAGAAAAGTCTCTCCGGTATCTAGAAGGAAATAAAGATCTCTGAAAGTGTGGCAACTCTAGCAATATTTTGTGAAAGGCAGAAATTAGGAAGCACCACCACAAAGTCTTGAGTTGCTTTCCGTAGTATTTATGTTTCCCTAACTTAGAGTTTCAGAGATTATCTCAGAAGTATGTCAGTGTGAAGTTAAATTTAAAATATCGGCATAAAATTCAGCATCCATTAGAAGAAAATATTGCAGAAGCAGGCTAATATTTTTAAAATACCTAATTATTTACAATATAAAATTTTTTACAATATAAGATTTTTTTAAAGAGCTTTTTAGGCTCTTTAACAAGTGATATGATTTGCAAACTGTGTATTTCTGTTGAGTCCTGTCTTAGGACTGAGGGATTTTCAGTCCAGGCATCCATTTAGAGAAATGAACTGGCAACGTGACATTTTTTTGTTTAGTGCTGACTTTTGTCACTGTGTATTGGTGATGTGTGAAAGACTCTTTTGTGCATACAGGTTTTATTTAAATTTTGATGAGTCTTGAGAGCTAATCAATTGCTGTCTGAAATTTCTTTGTCTGAAAAGATACTCTTGTGATTATGTTTGTTGAAAAATATCAATGGAGCACTACAGCAGTAGGCACCATGTAAATCAAGTGGGTGCTGCCAAACCATGTAGTCAGAGGTGCTCTTGTTTGAGATACAGTTTTTAATGCAGAATTAGGATTAGCCTGTGCAGAAGCCAGGTCTGATAAGCCCCCTGGAGTCTTCAAAGATGAAGTCACAGAATTTTAAAAATATATTGTCTATGGCTCTAAACTATGAATAATGAAGTAGATTTGCATTTGTTTTAATTTTAGTTTTATTTCCTCACCACTGTGGTGGTGTGGGGTTGATGGACTCAAAGTCATTCTCTTGCATTTTGCAATTCTTATCTGCTTTATTTGTCTTCCATTATGGAATCTTTCTATCAAATAGGCAGTTGAGGGTCCCTGCTGCTGCTTAACCTGAGCACAGTATGTTTCTGATTGACATCAACCAGAGAGTTCCCAGCGCTGCTTACTTGGACTGAGAGAACAGGCTAAAGCCCTTCTGCACTCTCAAAATCCGTCCTGAGAAATTTGAATAGCTAAAATGGAAGCTCAGTTATTTTCTAGGGGAATTACTGCTCATGTATAACTGGGAAGGGGGGAGAAAATAATGTAGCGAGGAAAGCCTTCAGAAAGAGAGAAAGTAGGTGATAAAAATAGGGCATTTCCCTGACTGAATTTCCAGGCTATAAAGCGAGAGGTTTCACTCCTCCTTTTTTTGACCTTAAAAAAAATAAAAGGGGAGGGAAGGATGCTGGTACATCAAAACAATATTGGAGGTTTCTTAATAGACTGAAGCACTGCCCAAAAACGTTTCATTTGATTTTGCTGCTGTTGATTGCACTGGAACTGGATGCAGCAGGCTTTAAACCATTCTGTGATTCTGAGACACAGAATGAGATAGTTCCCATCACAGCTCCTACGAACCTGGAACTAGTTAGAAAGCTGGCACTCTAATTTCCTAGAAATAGGTCCTCTCTTCTTGCTACTATAAACTTGATCTAAACTGAGCTTACAATGCAAAAGTAGTACTGAGATGAATGCAGTTATTACAATGTAAAAGTAGTTCTGAGATTAATGCAGTTATTAAAAATAACGTTTAAAAATCCATAACCAGTTGTATCAGTAAATTAAAAATATAGATTTTTCTCATGAGATGAAAATTGTGCAAATATACTGTGAAAACGAATGTGCATGCAGTAGAAATATGTGGGTGTACAACATAATTTGTGTCTGTAATATAAAATTGTGTAATGTCCAGCGATTTCAGCTATAAGTGAGCCCCATCTGCTGGTGATGTAAAGAAACAACTGAAGTTGTAACCGCAGGGAAAAGATTTACAAAAAACTCTGAAGCTCTTTTGAAAACATCAAAGCCTTAAGTATATAAATTATATATGTGCATCTAGGTGCAATCTAATAACTTCTTTAAAACACTCAACTCTGCAGCACAAACTAATCACTATATCTTAATAAAGAATGAAGAAAGTATTTTTGGAAAGTTTGCAGACAGGTTGTGGGTTTTTTCCTTTGTGAAGATTGAATTTTAATGCAAATGCTTATGGTGTTCTAACTTTTTCACATTTCTGATTCAAATAAACATCAACAGTTCCTTTAGCTTAGAAAAACAATATTGAATTGGCTTTTGTTTGTGGAATCAAACACTTCCTGGAAAAAACTTAATTATGAAAAGCTCCCGTGGTTTTGTTGTGAAAGGTAGTAGCTGTGCACCAGCTAATGAGAGCGAGAAGAATAATTAGAAAGGAAGTTCTGACAGCCTCTATGTGTGTGAGATTCAAATTGGGCATTTCCATCATATTTCTGCTCCGGTGTTGGTCGAGGTCAATTTGCATTCAGGGCTCATATTGATTGTTCAAGAGTTAAGGGCTGTCACAGCAGTGTCTGTTTTGGCATGACCCGGGGTGGAATTTGGTAAACATTCTGGTTTCCACCTTTGCACAGACTCCCCATCCCAGCAAAAGCTCAGTGAGGTGCAGTTCCTGGGAGCTGCAGTGGGCTGAGCTGGCACAGGACTGCTGGGGTAGCCTGGAGAAAGGAGACAGCTGGGGGCTGCTGGGGTGGCACCATGAGCCCACGGTGACCCTTGCCATACACCCACACCAGGCTGGGTTAGGTCCCAAAGGCCTTTTCTTGCTTGTAGACTAAAACCAGGCTCTCTCTCTGTAGGCAGGTTTTGGAGTGTGGCCTGCCAGCTCAGCAAGGTCAGCCCATTCTTGCCTTAAACCAGTGGATGGACAAGGTTGGAATGGATATAGGAGGTGTGTGAGGTTTAGAAGTTCCTGTGCTCCAGCTTCTCCAGCTGCATGAAGAGCTGAGTTGAGATTATTCATCCAAAATAATCAGTTTCAGTTCTTTATTATTCCACTGCTGGGAGTTTAATTCTTATTCATTTCTCAAAATGCACATATCTTTATATCAGTCTTCAAGTTCAAATGTTTATAGCTCCATACATCCTATACAGCTTTGTATGACACACATTGGATTTAGTGCTACCTAATGTGAAACTAATTTATTTTGTGTTTTCATAAATGCGATTGGTAAGATTATTACAATTATGAGTGCTCAAGAATTTGCAAGTATTTGTTCTGTTGTGACACAGGTCGGGGAGTGCCTGAACTGTGTTCATGTGTTCAACACTGGGATGAAGAGCAGGTGCTGTGGGGACCTTCCCCCTCCTGGATGGGGCTGTGACTTGCTGTTAGTCTATTCTGCCTCTTTCACCAGTATAAGTTACACTGCACTCATGCTCTTGCCTGTTTCAATATGGCATCCTTTTTTCTGAGCCTGAATATTTCAGTGTTTTTCTTTTCTTTTGTGTTTACCCCTGATGTTTTAGAGAGAACTGCAGGGGGAGAGGTGTGGCTGAATTCCTGTAGCAAAGAGGAAATGGATGCTGTATACCTGTCAGTTCTGTATAAAAAGTTTGGAAAATTTTTTTGGCATACAGTGTTAACCACTAATGTGCCAACTGCTCTTTGTTTTGATCTTCCATTACAGTTCTGATAGCTCTTGCTAAATCACATTCTTCTTTTCTAATTTTTGTTAATGGCTCGCATGGCTTTCAGCTTTTCTATTATAACACCAACTGGAGGACCTCTTTCAGTGCTCACTGTGTTCTTCTGAAAAACTTGGAAGAGGTTTTCTGTTTGAGGACATCTTAAAAGGCTGAGAAATGGAGTTATGGCTCTCACATCCCCACTTGAACTAATATTTAGACTGTTCAATGCTGTCTGGTGCTGTGAATTTGCTGTGAATCTCTGTAGAGAAGCTATTTCGTAAAGCTTTGTGTATGGGGATTTTATGAGATCCTTCTTTTCCCTTCAGCATTACCTTCCTGCACTGTACAAATTGTGTAAACTTAACCCTTTTCCCACTTTGCTGGAGGGCTGTGGAGGCTGTGATTTCAATTCTGACTAGGCTGAGTAAAATGATTTCACACTGCAGTACTCAGCATTTCTCACAGAGACTAGTTTCCATGTCAGTATTTACTGTTCTCTTTTGACCTTGCCACACAAACCCAACCCAATTGCAATGAAAATTGAAGTTTTTGTGTTTTGTTTACATAATGAAATTGCTTATGAACTGTTAATTGTGGTGGCTACAACTGTGTAGTCAAAGCTGCTTTTCATTAAGATTTTAGGTCTCCAAACTCAAAAATTACACCAATGTCTCACCTAAGGGTTAAAGTTGACCACTTCTGGTTGAGACTTAAGTAAATGCATCAGTGGCATATTAAGTTTTAGTTTGCCTTTGAATTGATAATTGGTAGCAGTTGAAATTGGATCTGCTCTTTGTAACAGCAAAGAGCTGTGAAATGCCAGGTGGTTGTAACCCATGGCCAGGAGAAAATTTGAAGTAAAAGAAGAAGGAGGACAGAAGGAACTAATGTTGCTTTGCTGAGGCAACTGCCATATATTTCAAGCAGTATCAGTAATTTTATGGGTGGACAGTAGTAGGGAGGGTGTAATCAAGTCTAAGAGAAGTAAAAACTAATTAAATGATGGATGGTTAGCAGGAAAAGAAGGGAAACCAAGGGAAAGGGAAGGTGTGATTTTGGAAATCTTATACAAAATATTTAAACTGGAAGTACTGTCTCATCTTTCAGGCAGGATAAATTATCCTTCGATAGAATAAGATTTTTGAGAACAATGGAAATATTATAGAAGCAGTAACAGACCACAAACCTCACTGGTGGCTTATAGTGGGTACTGAAGTTTGAATAAAGCACCTTCACATAAAAGTCTTTGTCTTAGAGGATTTTGAGTATGACCAGAATGAGTTTATAAAAACTTTGACATCTTCTGGAGCACTGTATACCGAGAGATGGCTGAGTTTGACTGTTTGCCCTTGCGCACTCCTTAGCTTTTCTGAATTGTTTCCTGCGAGATGATTTCCATCAAAACTCTATTATGTGGGAAAAGGTGAGTTTTGTTGAAATTGAAAATTCCCACAAACCCATATCTTTTTGATGGTGGTTGTTGTTTGGGTTTTTTTGGGGGGGAGAAAAGAAATACAAACAAGTTCCAAATTTTTTCTGATTTCAATTTTGTTACAGTTTCAAGAACTATTATTTTTAAACGTATGGGGTAAATAGGAAACAGACTTACAAAAAGTATTTCTAATTTTGACTAATTATATCATATCTCAGTCTAGATGAGCACTGTCCTTTCTCAATAATTATTATAGTTTGAAAACCTGTTGAAAATTTAGTTTGCAGGAACAGTATTTTCTAAATACATATTTTATCATCTTCTCATTCTGATTAAAGGAATGATTACACAGCCCTGTAGTAATGGACTGAGAGGTGATCACTCTTAAAGTAACCAAGCAATCAAAACATGTGTTTTCTTTCAAGGCTCAAAAGAGATGTGAATTCATTTAATATGTTGTCGTAACTTCAGATAATTAAAAGCTGACCTAATGACAGCAAATGCCAGTTGAGAGAAATTAAGCTTTTAGAGTCATACTAGGTATTGAGGAGAGAGTAGTGTTGTTGTTGACTCAAGCAGTGTTAATGCTGCTCTGAAATAGGTCCAGATATCTACATTCAAGAAAATGCACTAAGGTGTCTTGCAAGTAGTTTTTAATTTTTGCTTAGCTCTTTCAAACATAGTTGTCACTAAATGGTTTCATATTGCCTCATTAGAGACATTTCTTGAGTTGTGTGCTGTAGGCACACACATCCTTCTTTAATAAAAATAATTTCAAGTTGCTGACTGCTTACGGCATGCTCAGCAGTATTTGGAGGAAAAGGTAACTTATTAATATGCCTGGATTGAATTACTGGTGCTTGAAAATGCTGGAGTATAATTTTATGTTTTTTTAATATGTGCAGTTCTGATCACTAAAAAAAACTCAAAAGCCTGCAAGGTTTCCTAGCTGAAGAAAGAAGAAAAAGTAAAAA
>VZRF01000187.1:1613011-1690533 GCA_013396875.1 Vireo altiloquus
TTCTAAAAAAAAAAAAAAAAAAAAAAAAAAAAAGAGAAAGAAAACTCCCCCAAAGATAAAAAGATAAAAAGGGAAACATTTGGTCAACAGAGTATTTGGCATCTTCTTAAAACAAACAAACAAACCAAAACCCCCCAAAATATAATTCCTGCATTTCTTTCCAATAAATGACCTTTCTTGACAGGTAGAAATCCTGTACAGGCTCTTTAGATTTAAGACCGTAGTGACAACACTATTAAGGGAAACAATTTTCAGCCATCTGGAAAGTGTTCTCACTACATCCCATGTGTGCCCCAAGGGCACAGGGAGTGAGCAGAGGCTGGGCAAGCACAGGGCCAGAGCTGTCTCTCCATGGCTCTGCTGCAGCAGGAAGCATCACTGACCAGGCCAGGTCATCACTGGGCCTTCCTCAGATTTATGAGCTGGCAAGGGTCAAGAAACTGTTGTTTTGGTGGTTTTAGTTTAATCTTTGCAGGAGCTCATGTGCTTACTTTTTGTCTCCCACTAGATGTTCTTTAGGGTTCCATTCTAACCTAAATTATTCAATGTTTCTAAGATTTTAAAAGCTCTCACTCAAAATACAGGTGTGCTTCTGCCATCGGAGGGGAAGTGATGGAACAAGAGGACACAAATTTCTTGAAAGAAAAATTGGCTCACTGCACAAATTCTTAACTATTTTTGTCAAGATGGTATTGTATAATATATTTAAAGTTCCTTCATTGATAAATTAAATATTGTTACGGCATTCTAAAGAATTAATAGATTTCTGTTCCAGTAGTGCTGAATTTGGTCCCAAAATTCAAGTTACGAAATGTAAAATTAACTGTGGTGTGCACATGTGGATTGACATCAGTCTCAAAGACTTCTCTAGATTTATAACACCAAGCAGTAGGAATATTTACTAATACTTCTGATAGTTGTAATAATTTCTCATCATCATTTATCATCATCTTGCAATGAAGTAGCTGAATGGAAGCAACTCCATATAGCTGCTGCCATTAAAAGATCATTTGCCAGCAGCAGCACATGGCACTGTGTGGGTTGGTTCCCAAGCTAACTCCAGAAGCTAAATACAGTAGCTCATGTGACACTGTGTGCTCAGTTAGGAGCTCATGAGTTGTTAATGACACCCGTCATACCTATTTTCTTCACTATAAATCTTTGAGATGTTCTACTTGTACAGAATCAATAGTGTAATCTGCAGCTCAGTAATTCTCCAGGTCAGCCTGCAGTCTTTGGTTAAATTTGTCTTCACTGCATGCAGTTTCAGAGGTAATCTTCCAGCTTCCATCAGCTGGAGATGAAGACTTGTTCATGCCTAGGAAGCTGAGGAGATGACAGCTTCTGTCCCACTTCTGGTAATGTTTGCAAGGAAGGAAACATTGCTGTAGCTTCTTGGGTGGGTAAGCTACTCCTATCCATGTTCAAACTAGTTGATGCTGCTACCCATCCTGGAGATCCAGGTAATTTGGGACACAACGTGAGAGCTGCTTCTGGGCCACTGGAAATAGTAGTTGAAACTGGTGGTGTAAAGGAGTTTGTTTCCATTGCAGGGGGAAGAATCAGTGGAGTAATTTTGTTGTGTGTGTGTGTGTAGAATAGAAATCTTTTAGTATGTTTCTCTCTTGGTACTGTTTGTCTTTTACTTCTATAGTGACTAAATCACTTGAAATTTGTGACTATTTATTTAGTTTCATAATCCCCTTGTGTGTAATTGAGTATCCCCATTTCACAGATAAGGTACTAATTGATTTCCTCGCATTATGCAGGGAATTTGGCAGAGCAGAGAGTTGAACACATCTCTCCAGAGCTTGAGATTCCCTCAGTACTTACTGGGCCATATTCTTTTTCTCTGTGTCCCCCTTTTCCTCCATTTTGTTCCTCTCCTTTTTTTTTTCCCTTTGTGCACTGCCCTCCCCCCTGCCCTCAATTTTGAGAAATGTACCCTGCACTGTAGAGAGTAGACACAGACAGCCTCTGACAATAAATGCCAATTTAAAAATGTGTCTTAAATAACAATCCAGTGTGGATGCACAGAGGATACCACTCCAAGGAGGAGGATGGATAGAAGTGGATGCCAAAGGACAGTGACATAGTCCTGCATCAGTTTGCATCACTTGATAGCCTCTGGATCCCTGCTGTTAGGAAGCAGGATTGCATAATCATAAAACAAAGAACTTTATTACTGGGTCAGTCTTTTTCACCTTAAAATGCTTGCTTGTTTTCTTGCTATATTTTTTTCCAGTTAGCTACTTAAGACAGACAATTATTCAGTGGTTGGTATGTGAAAAAAATAAAATTGCCCTTTGTTAAGAGCTTCTACTGAGTTATGTGTTCGGTGTGTATTGAAAACACTGGAGCTTGCTGAGTGTAAATGTTAACTGTGGTCATTGATGCTGTGTTCTGATAGATTTTCTTCCACTGCTTTTGAATATATAAAGCAAAAGTTATTTTGCTTTACTTGCTACCTTTGAAAGAAAAGCAAGTTAGGGGAAAAGAATTGCTGCTACAGGAGCAATTCACAATGAAAACTGCTAGTGTCACCAACTGAACTCTTATAGATGCCATGTACGTCTTGCTTGAGGTAGACTAATTTGGACTATGTAATTTTTAAGGCTCCAATACTTTCTAATATTCTATTAGAAATCATTATTTCAGAGTTATAAAACATGTATGCTCTTTTTCCTAAGAGGCCAAAATGGCTACAGGTCTTTCAAGTTAAATACTGTACCTAATTAGATAGTTTTAAAAATGTATCTTCTGTACCCAGAAGTGGTGCCAGTCTCTTGACAACACACAAATAAGACAGATAATTTTTTCAGTGTGTATTTACAAAGCTGCCTAGCCTTTCAGTCAATATGTGGTATGGTAGCTTACACAAATATATGCTTTAGTACATTTAAGCTGTAACTTGCAGATGCAAATATGAGTTAAGAAGTCCTCACTGGAGCTGATACTGCTATTTATGTTCAATTATAAATGTAGAAAACAGTTTTTGAAACCTTCGAATGTATCTGTCTTAACAGCAACTCCAATCTTTTTCTTATAATAACAGTATTTATTTTGGGGATACAGTAGCAAAAACACCACCTTTTAAAACTAATAGATCTCTGTAGAGGAGTTCTCTTCCGCCTTCCTTTTTGAAGGAGATGATTATGCTTAACAAGGCAATGAATCTTTCACAGGTTACCATTTCAGGACAGTTTGTCTATGGAGTTTTCACATGTATGTCAGTGCCCTGCTGAGAGGTCTGTTTTTTCTAGAGGTAGCAAGCACCATATGTGAAGTGTCCAATTGCAATTAAGTTGTCTGATAATAACAGCTTAGGTGGTTTCAAACATAAATCTGTGCTAACAGGCATGGTGGCTTTTGGGCTGAGGCAAGATGCAAGCTCCCAGAAAGGTTGCAAACATAAAGCAAAATTTCAGGACATATGGAATTAAAAAATGTAGAGAAGCTTGAAGGGCCAGCTTGATACAAATCCAAAGCATTTCCTGACCTCTTTCTATTGTTGAGTTAAAGAGGAACGTGTTTTACCAGGTCACAGGTGGGTGATCTGGTTCTGTAGAAAACCATGATGTGGTAGCTGCAACCTGGATTCCTCTTTGGCACCCAGCTAACATGCAAGCTTGGTAGCTGGGGAGCCTGATGCAGGAGGGATTGTGTTTTCTGAACCAGAGAAATGCTTGTTAAATAAAATTATTATTCTTAGTGCCTACAGCATACACATCACATCCCTTTATTTGAAATTCTTCCCTGTGAAGGGCAACATAAACAGATTGGACAGTCAAGATGTCATGAAGTGTCAGAGCCTTTGTTTTGTTCTGTGTTTCAGTGTTACATTAGGACACCAGTACAACTGAAGGTTTTTTCTAGAAAGTAAAGTAGCTTTATTTCTTCCTGTCCATGGAAGAGGAGCTGATTAGCTGATTTTTTGGGAAGCCATCCTTTAATGTACAAGAACATCTGTGATTTCTTTGTGGGTCACAGGAGTAAGAGGTATGTCCATTTACTCTTCTGGTTTGAACCCTTTGTACAGTGCTTGAGACTGCTACTATGATCATTTTTTAATGTACTTTGCCTGTGTTCTTCTGCCACCAGCCATGTCAGTCAGTCAAGCCACTTCAGAAACTTCAAGTTATTGTCTCAGTCACTCTAGTCCTTCCTCATTTTCAGTGCTTTGGCTTCCTCTGGATGCAAGCAGGTCTCTGCACCTGCAGAATTCACTCTTTTTTTGCTTTGTGGCTTGTGATTTGTCACCATCATAATTTCAGGTAGATTGGAGGATAAGAAAATAGCCAAAGAAACTGAAGTTGAGATCTGGTCGTGAACTAGCACAAAAGAATAAAATCTTGGGACAGTCTTTTCTCCTGAGAATTAGATTTTCCTGAAAGAATGGAGGAGTGAAGTTTTTTACTGTTTGAAAATATGGATATATCCTAGGAGTAGACAAGTGGCACAAGGTTTCATTCTGTTTAACTGGTGCAATGTTGTGGGTTTTTTGTTCTCTGCAAAACCAAGTGGATAAATGAAAGTCAAACCACCACATTTGCTAACATTGTGGTTTGAGCTTTATTCATCCTTTTCAGAATGTGCAAAACCAACCTTTATAACAGTGCTCTAAGACCAGAAACATCCCAGTGTAGGGAAATACAGCCGTGGAGAACCACAATGGCCCTCCTCTCCTCACCGAAGTGGTGCTGGGTTAATGGAAGCCTTCACTCTGGAATCACTCTGTGTTTGTGAGGAGACCTGTGGGTCCACGCAGACGGTGGGAGCCCTCAGCACGTGTGTCTGTGTCCGTGCTGATGCACAGCTCGGAGCTGCACAGGTTGGGGGCTTTGCCTGATTGGAGCAGTCTCGGATGCATCGAGTGCCGCGTGTGCATGTGTGTGGGCAATGTGCCCGGAGCTGGGGGAGCAGAGCAATTCCTCCTCCCTGCAGTGGATTCATCCGGCACAGCGGAGGCCAGAGTGAAGAACTGTTCCCTGGAACCTACCCCGCGCTCCTGCTTCCTTAGCTCCAGGCCATTGCTCCTTGTCCTGCTATCTTCTGAGACCGAAGAATTCCCTTCCTTCATTTATATTATTACCTTGAAGGTATTTATAGACTGTGATTGAGGCCCCCTGAGTCTTCTCTCTTTGAGACTATGTAAGTTTAGCTCCCGAAATCTCTCCTCACACATCTTACCCTCTAATTCCTCTATTGCCTCTCTGTATTTCTTCTAATATTTTAAACACTTTTCCTAAACTCCAAGCACCTGAGCCAGCTGTAGTGTATTGCTAAGCAGGGCAATGCTATTAATGCCTACTAAATATTCACTCTGCCTGTAACTCATCCAAGACCAATTCTAGCTTGTGCCCATGCACACAGTATTGTATGCTCCCATTTTGTGTACTGCTGCCAAATAGTAAATTCTTCTTCTTCTGTTTATCTTATACCGCAAAGTGCCAGGGCTGTTTAGTTCTACTTTTATTGTCATATGTCATGCTTTATGCTTTAAGCAATTTTTTTTACTGGTCTCAATTTGCTTTTTATACAACTTTGTTTATTTAATTTTTTTTTTTTTAATTTGACCTTAGTCATCAATGATTTAGGCCATCTTGTGCCTCTCTAAATGTGGACAATATGTAGGATCCACTATGTACAGATATTCTAAGATGACCTGCGTAATGACTACTGCATGTCCCTTTTCTCGAAACCAAACCAAACTTTATAAAACATACCTGGATATGGTGTCTACGAATTCACCTGCCAAACCACTTCTTTGACAGCAGAAAAGGCTGAAGATAGAGAAATGAATCATTGCTTTCTTTAATCTGCTAGGTCCTTTACGACAGGAGCTGAATCTTCAGTGTAAAGACCTGATTTTCCATTAAACTGGTAAGTGTTGGAGTCTTTCTTGCACCAGGATATTAAAAAATACCCTAGTGATATTGAACAGACACTACTGGGGATCAGATGCTGCAGGAGAACTGACCCTGTAAGAGGAACGATGGTGAGCACTGAGCTAGGAGACCTTTTATTGCTATTTGGCAGGTTTCCAAAAGGGAATGTCCTAAAGGATGCCTCCATGTGCAAAGGAACAACGTTCCATCAGGGTGGAGGAAAAACCATTATTCCTGGCTCCTACAAACAAGCTCCAAAGACAATGAGTATGTGGATCAGCAAACATTTATGGTACCAGCTTTGTCACTTCACTGGTCTGTTGGTCTGTTGTACTTAGATGCTGATCAGTTGATATAGCAGGAATTTCAATTACTGGATTAAAAAATATGCTTTCAGTAAATGCTTTTTTCACCTTAATATTTGTCTGCCAGCATGAGCTCATTATCTCCTGGCAAGGTTCTGTTCCACTAACATTATCTCTTAATTATATTAAAATGAAAGACAGAATTTTACTGTTCAAGAACAATTTCTAAAACTATAATTTAGATTTAAACAACTGTGTCAATAAAGCAGAGGGAGGATGCTCTTCAGATTCAGTGTAATTGGACTGGGTCTCTCAATCTGGTAAATCAATCCTCATAAAAATGGCATGAGTGTTATGATCTCCCCTGCCTGAACCTGCTCTTTTGGTGGCTGCAGCAAGCTGACTAAGCTGGGCAGATGGTCCTTGAAGTGGTTTCACTGGAACTTCCCCAGGGCCAGGTATGAAAGGTTGGCCTCTTGGTTCATGTAGGGGGCAGAAGAAACGAATGCTACAAGGGTGTACTTGAATTGAGGGTGGGAGCAAATTTACTATTTAAGAATGGGTCATAGTCTCATAATTAGGAATGAATTGAGTTTTGCATGTAAATTAAGGTTGACCAACCTCTCTTGTAGACATAAATAATACTATGTTTTCGTAATTCCAGAACAAGCCCCTTAAACTAGAGATTTAATTCAGATTACAGATTTGAAATTAATTAAACACACGTCTTTCAAAACATTTAGTTCCCCAAGTCAAATGGTTTTCTCCCCTCACAGTCTTGATCTTATCTCTAAGGACAGAATCCTGTAATCTGTTTTGTATAAAATAATATTTATAAGATGTGCAGGTAACAAAGGACATAACTTTGAATTGGCCCCAATAAGTGAAGATTTCACCTTCTGTACAGTTCTAATTAATAGAATTATTTTATCACATAATTTTTTGTAAAAATACTTTCCTCCAAACTCTCTGCTGTCTGCCATCTCCTTCTGGTCATGAGGAGTGAGGATGAAAAAGTTTTCAGCGTTTTTTTTTGGTTTTATATAACAGAAACCATTTTTCAAAACAGCCACCAACTTTGTTTCAACATTAATGGCTGCAAAATGTTAACCCACACTAATGGACTTAGTTAATATTCTCTGTGTTAATATTAACCACTGAATTTCCATGCTGGTAAAGGGTGTTTATTTGTAAGTTTGAGGTTAATTCTGCAGTTTGGGTGTTTGTAGCCCATGGAGTTCTTACGGTTATTTCCAGCACACCCCTAATGATTTTAGTCTAATATTGATACATCTTTCATAGGAAATATGTTTGCAGTGTTTAACACAGGCAGGCTCTGTCCAGGTGTCAGAGGTTGAGGGTCCTGAGGCAGGTCTGTGGTGTGGAGAAGAAATTTGTTGCGTGTGAAGCATGGGAAGAGAGGGAGGAAATTGTGGTCTTTAATAACCATTTGCTACAGTAACGAATAGTTTTGGGTATTCAGAGTCATCAAACTAGAATGGTTTGAGCGGTCATAATGTATGTAAAGTGTAGGTGACTTTTAAAATACTTTAAATATACTATAACAGCACTTAACACCTTGCCAGTATCAGCTGAGATAAACACAAGTGTAAGAGATAATCCTTAGTAGATATTTTCAACCAAAAGCAGAATAAATAGGCTGTCCACCTTATCTCTGTGCTGCTGTTTACATTTACAGAAGATGGGCAGATACAATGGATGTCACTGGATTTTTTTCCTTTTTATTTTAATTCACTCCTGCAAGAGTAGATGCCAGGGAGCATCACTGTCTCCTAAGGAATGCAGGTATGGTACTTAAGGAAAGCAGAACGCAGCCCCTAAACATTCTCAACCATGAATGAAATCATCTCTGTCTCAGAAACTCTTTTGGCTGAAGGTTTTTATTCTTCTGCATTTGTTTTTTGATTTTGCTCACAATTTTCTCATAAAATTTTATCCTTGTAAAAATGAATCAAAAACATAGAGCAGCTGACTGCAACTCACACCCCTGTCAAACTTTGAGAAGCCCAAATTCTCTAGTTTTTACTTTCCTCAGACATAGGAAACCTATCCCTAAAGCCTCGGAGTTTGAGATATCAATGTATTTAACTAGAGGGTGAAATTCTGCGAGGAAGTTGTTGAAGGAGTGGCTCTTCGAAACGGTCACTACACAAAGTAAATGTTTATGGTTTATACTGGAACACACTCTTCACAGGTTATCCCTGCTCTAGCTGAGACTCAGCTCAGACCCAGAAGTTACTGCTCATCCTTGACATTTTGTTGGAGTTAGGAACTGAGATAAAAAGAAGCATGGTGGAGGTTCAGGCTGGTTCCCAATGGGAAGGGTTTTTTAAATAATAGCCTGGGTATTGCCATGTTATACTTGTGAAAACTGCAGTTACTTATGATAGTCTGTCCTTAAGAACACATGCAAGGCAGCAAATTTTTTTCTGAAATGTCAATAAAGGTAAATGCTAACTTGTTTTTTAGGAATAATTTCATTTTTCTTTCCTTCTGTTTTATCAGCTTGTCATTCAAACTCCTTAACAGTGCCGAGGACTCTGTTAAATTTCCTTAAACTAAATGTTAAGAGAGAAGTGTCACAACTTTTAATAAGTTAGCATTGTGCAATTATTTGTGATAGTCTATGTATGTTTGGGAGAAAAAAAGAAAAAATTATTTTTTAGTTAGTTGAAGCTATAACCAGTGTAATTTTTGTGATTAATGCAATTCCAAAAGTGTTATGGCTATTAGATCTTCTCTTCCATTTGATTTTATGTATATGAGAAATTCAGCTAATTCTTTTATGTTTCTCTTCCTTTCTTTTCCCTCCAGTTGAGATGTTGAAAAAATAAATTATCCATTTTTTTCCTCACTCCATGCTTGGAATAGCTCACTGGTATTGAAGACTCTCCATGTCTCAGCTCTTTTACTGTCTGGCTGGCCTGTAACATTTTTGACCACACTCTTCCAACTCCTGCCAGCCAGATTTCATTAAGGGGAGGAGAGAAGGGTGTTCATTTCAAAGGCAGTTGGGCTGCTGAGGCAAACAGCTCCTGGTACTGGTCTGGCCAGTGGTGGTTCTACCTATGGTAACATCATTATCTCAAATTTAGTATTAGCAGTCCTATATGAAAACATCTAATGATGGTTGGTTTGAGAGAGGGCGTTGGATAGTTGCAGAATTCAGAAGAAATACACTGGCTGTTGCTGTGTTATGCCCTGGGGGGATGTCCTGGCAGCCAGACTGTTTTAACTGAGTATTGCCACTGTACCAGGGCAAGGCCAGCCTGCTCCAACTGGGGCAGTAGCTTAACCATTAAATTACGCTTAATTAAATTGAGGGCAATTGTAAAACTATTTATTGTAGAAGAGCATTTTGAACAGGGGAATGATTTAATCAGCTACATTTCTCTTTGTGTTGTCTCATAAAGGTTCCCAGTGTGTGTTCTCCATACTGAAAACTTGAGGAGCTATAAAAGCCTTCAGTGTACATACTGGATTATAAAACTTTTTTCAAAATAAATTTATATTTCAAATGCTTTTTATACTTTGCATCCTTTCTGGAAATAAATTTTTCACTCTTTATACAGACAGATAAATGTATTATCTCCTTATCTGCAGCCGAATCACCATAAACCAGCATTTTGATGGAAGAATTTTCACAACCATGGGGTACAAAGCAGATTTTCTTTCCTGCCTGTGGTTTGGTGTTTAGAAAATAACATGTGGCTGCTGGCCATGATTACAATTGCATTTTCTGCATTTTTAGAGTCCTGGTTTTGGGGAGATCTTAAAAATTGCACAAATGAGCGGTTTTCAGATGTTCAGGGTGATTTATATTTAATCTCTGTATGTTCAGAGTGGACTGAAAATGGCAAGCTCTGGAGACTTGTTATGGATATTATTTGGACCAAAGACACAGCACAGGTAATTTTTGAGTCAGAGCTGAGCCCTCATTGACTAGAGGAGAAAAATTGGCTAAATTTTAGGTATGGTAGGTGTATAGTAGGACATTCCTCTCCTCTGAAAGCAGAAGGTGAAGCTTCTTTCATGTCCAATCAGTGATGCTTTTCTTTAAGCAGCCACAGCTTTTCTGGGCTTCAGTACCTCACCACTCTGATAAGTAAAGAATTTCTTCTTTCTATCTAGCTTAAACCTGCCCACTTTCAGTATAAAGCCATTCTCCCTTCTCCTGTGATTACATGCCCTTGGTAAGAAGTCTCTCTCCATCTTTCCTGTAGGCCTCATTTAGCACTGGAAGGTGCTGTAAAGTCTCCCTGAGGCCTTCTGCAGGCTGAGCAGCCTCAGCTGTCTCAGCCTGTCTTCATGGGAAAGGCACTCCAGCACCCTGATTATCCTCGTGGTCTCCTCTGCACTTGCTCCAGCAGGTCCATGTCCTTGTTATGCTGGGGGTCCCAGAGCTGGCTGCAGCACTGCAGGTGGGGTGTCAAATGTGAATCTGTTTGCAGAAATGCATTAAACTAAACCAATATATCTTTTGACCGAGTAGAAGAATTATTCACCTACTACCATCTCTCAGAAGGTGGAATGTCAGAAATAAAACACACAAAAGTCTGGATCCACTAATCTGGTGCGCCGAAGGACTTTAGGTCATCTAATAGCTAGATGAAACAGAGCAGCTCAAAGGAAAGTGCTTCCTCTGGGATGTAGATATCTATAGCAAAGGACTTTTCACAGAGCTATTGGAAGATCAAAAAACTAACAATTGTGGGATATGATGTACTGAGAGCAGCTTTATGGGAGAGACTTGTGGCTTTTAATGATTATAGAATAGGCTAGATATCAGACTGGAGAGATTAAATAATATATTTGTTTTTAAATGAGAACTTAATCACACTGCTAGAGGGAGGCAGTATTTTTACGATCTTACATGGTATGGATTCCTCTTAACACTTCACAAGAAGACCTGAGAGTGAATCTGTGAAGTTTTGGTTGAGGTGACCTTTAAGTACAAGAGGGGATGACAGATGGGAAAACACAATGAACAAGATTCAGTATGAAGATTTTTCTCCATGTTTGTATTCTGGTTTAAAGTAAAACCTTCTGTAAAAGCCAAGTAAGAGTGAAAAACAAAATGAAGCTTTTCATGTAATTGACAGTTTGCTGACGGGAATACAAATGAAAGCCTTGGCACCTTAGTTTTCTCCTTTAATTTGTAATTATAGTCTGCTTGACTTGTACGTCTGTTGGGCATTTCACACGCAACTTCTCCTGGAGGGAAACAGCCCTTTGCTTTCAGGCTGTCACTGATGTGAAGGGCAGTGTGTGTGGCCCCAGAGACCAGGCATGGGCAGAGTGCTCCCTCGAGCCCTCAGGAAAGCTGCAGCTCAGTAGTCTGTGTCCAGCCTGGCTTCCCACTGGAGCTGTGCTGGGTGGAGGAAAGTGAGCCCAAGATCCTCCCCAGGCTCATGATTTTGGTGCTCTTTAGGGGGAATGGAAAGATGGAAGCAAGCAGGGTGGGACTGAGATGGCTGTGTAGGCAGAAACCCATATGTCTTGGGAGAAGAGTGGGTTCTGCATCTTGCAGAGATGAGATGAGAAGAGGGAGAGGGGCTAAAGGGATTTGTGCCTTTCTTGGGGCAGGGAGAAGCTGGAAATGCAGAGGGATTGGTTGAGAGTTAGGCAGGGGGAGCAGGCATCTCTTTGGCACTGGTGGTGTCAGGGAAAAAGGACACTCTTGAAGGGGCTGGGGATCATGGCCTCAGATCCCAGGCACAGGGCAGCTTGGTTCCTGCCTGGACACCTTTAAACTCTTACCACTGGGCTTTGAATTTCCACAATTGGTGTCCTTAGAGGTAGGAAGGAAGCAGCTTGGAGAGATGAGAGAGCTGACAACCCATCCTGGAGCACTGTATGGCCTCCCAGGCTCCTGCACCCTTGTGTGGCATTTTGCTGCTGGTAAATACCAAATATATTATTTTGTTCCTCATCTTTTAGGAGGGGAAATTAACTTTTTTCTATGGTGCTGGAAAGCTTTGAGCAGCACAACACACAACCTTCTCAGTTAATAAGAGGTAACAAGTGTTTTTAGTCTCCAAAATGATGCCCCTAGAGATCTCTGTGCCCCCGCTGGGAACAGTTGCTCTGAATGGCCGCCAGCAAAAACTGACTTTCAGGAACTGTAAATAATATGATGGTTGGGACTAATCTGTAGTCTTGCCACAATTCTTGTATGTGGCTTCAATTTGAACAGCAAGAAGACCATGTCCAGATTAGGATATCAATATCTGACCTATTCCCCCTTTGTTGTGCCCCACTTTATTTTCTTAGAAGAAAGAATAGGAGCAGTTGAAATATTGCTTCTGTAGTTAATGTACCTAGCTACAAAAATGACTCTGGCCTATAATTTAATTTAGGAAAATTAGAAGGCTATTTCTGACCCGGCAACATTAGAAATTGAAGTCTATTTGTCACCTGCAAACACAGAGCTCAGACAGCAACAGTGCAAACTTCTTCATATTGGTCCCTAGTGTGATAGTAATGTCGGCTGGGAGGAAGATTATTCATTTTGTGGACCCTGCTTTAGAGCAAAGATTACCTATCGTGCTTAATTGTGTGCCTGCTTAGGAGGACGTTATGTGGCTGGGAACAGTTGCTACACCTGTGATCCCAGGATAGAGATTCAGCTTGCTTTCAGGCTGAAGCATTGGCATCACAGTTCTTGCAGAAAATGGGAATAAATACAACAACCCCTCCCCCCAGGATGCACTTGCTTGCAGTCAAAGATTTAGAGTTGTCCAGTGATGTTCAAGTGTGATGTTAGTGTATACTACCAAACCAGTATGGACATTTCACATGCTACATTAACTTTCACATGCTACATCACATGTAACTGACTTATAATAAAGTATCAACTTGTTGTTTGCTCATTAAGAATGTACTTAGAAGACAGGTCGTTTACCAATACTTTTTAAATGTACTTAATTGTATTTATCTACCTAGAAATTGGTGTACATTATTACTTGCACTTTGCAAATTCTGGTTCAGAGAGACAATTTTTCACTAAGAATTCAGTACAGCCATTGGATATTGTACTTGTGCTTAAGAGCATGTAAAATTAGCAAGTGTTACATTGTTATACAGTGTGTTTTGTTGGTAAAATTGTGGATGAATTTTTCTGATTTGAAGATGTAATTCATTTATCTTTCAAAAAAATCAGCAGTTGAATTGTTTGAAACTATCCTTCTGCACATACTGATGCTATGCACTGTGGCTGCCTCATTCCTGGGAGTGTTCAAGGCCCTGTTGAATTTGAGCAATCTGGTCTAGTAGAAAGTACCCACGGCAGGGGGTTGGAATGAGATGATATTTAAGGTCTCTTCCAACCCAAGCCATTCTGTGATCTATGACTCCAACTGCTGGCCCTGTAACAAACTGGTTTGCCTCACAGTTTTCAGGCCTGTAGGCTGCTGCCATTCCGGAAAATACCAACATCTGTTGAATTTCTTGGAATCACCTCGGGCATTAATATTTTTAAGAATTTTTACTTACGCAAGCTTCAATTCAGCTTTGGGTGTTTCAAATTGTTTTGAGCAGAGACTGATTCAAATAATTTTAAACTATTACTGTATTGATTCCATAGGAGTTTTGTGATGACATAAAGAAAAGGATTGCATCTCTAATTAGCATGGTGGAGAACACAGCCTGCACATTGTGAAAATGATTTGGCTTTCTTGGAACACAGTTCATCAGAGCTTCTGGGAGTTTGGGTGATACAAAGTTTGAAGCTTGGCTGTTGTAAGCCTGAGTGTTGTCCAGTTTGAAATGAACTGTGGCTGGCCTTGTGCTTCTGTTTGGATAAATGCAAAAACCTTCGCCAACTTTTTCATTGCAACCGCGTGAGTTGCCGAAGTAGTAATTAGGCTGAGGTTGGATCCCGTTCTCTGACTTATAGCATTGCCTCACAGAGAAGGCAGCAAGGGAATTATTTACCTTTTAATTGTAGTTCTCTGAAGGTGGGAGTCTCTATGGATTGATGCTCAGGGGGTCTCAGCTGTTGTGACCTTGGGTACTGAATGACTAGATTAAATGGTAAAGTTTAGAACTGGTCATAATGAGTTAGTACAAAAAGATGCCTTGAGGGGTCTATATGGCATATCATAGCCCCTAACTCCCAAATCCTTTTCAGACTAATTATAATAATTAGAACTTAAATAGGAATAAAACCCCAGCTCTCAGGGGGAGGTGGGAGGATGAGTGTGGCTCTAATAGCGGACACCATGCTCAGAGAACTCAATTATAAGCAAGTAATTTTCTTCTCTCCAAAAGGTAATTGGCCTTTTCCACATCTCTTTTCTCACAGATGATGGGGGAGCATTGCGTGGAGAGGGTGCTTGCTGCCAATAGGAGCCAGGACTGCTGGTTAACGTGCGGAAATGAAACCCAGCAATGGCCTTAATATTCTCCTGTACTAAAAAGGAAATGTTCTGAACACTAAAAACTGCCCAATAGGATACATATGGAAAAAAATGCAGGAGTACAATAGGTGGTTGTGTTGAAAGTTGTCTTCATTGCCCTGGGGTTGGATGACTTTCACACAGACACAGAGCAGCAGCAGCTCTCAAAGCTTGCTGTTGCATCTCAGTATCCCCTTGTTGAGACCACCCCACAAATAAGTGTTATAATTTGGCTTCAGGTATTCCTCTGAGGCTGCCAGTAGTGGCCAGTTAGTTCAAATGTGGCAGCAAACTTCTGATAAGCAGTATACCTTAGGTTTTACATTTTTAACAGCCATGTTTAAATTGCCCTTTTTAAAACAGTTTTAGCTGAGGAGTTTCAATGTAAGGTGTTGCCAAGTAAAGAAGCTTCAAGGGAAAATCTGTACACCCCTCTCTTGCTCCTGGTCTTCCTTCTCGTGCTAGGCCACCCCAAGCAGCTCTCCAGCCTAGCAAAGAGTACAACTAAAGGATCTAAGTGAGTTGAGGTTTGCTACTGCAAAATTAAAAAATACTCTGCTGGTATTCAGTCAAGTTTAAGAGTGGTTTCTGGCCCTTAAGAATGTTTATGACCCTTTATAATTCAGGAAATCTGATTTACTGGGACTGTTGACTGCGAGCCTCTGCTGTACTTGTGGACAAAGCCAGCTGAAAAAAACTGTGATTAAAGTTAGAAATTGTACCATGTCCTGCAGAGGGCAGGTTACTGGCCAGGCTGATATCTTTAATTTGACAACCTTCAAGTACCTCTGAGATTTGCTTGCAGCTAGTAAAATGCATAAAATTCTAGGAGAGTAGCATGTGGCTTTTAGTTTTAAAACATTTTGTAACTGACTGATTTCATCTGACAGTAGTTTCAGAACAGATAGCAATTGTTTGCAAAACCAGATGTTTTTATCTCATATTCTATAATTCTTTGCAGTCAGGGGGGAAAATAAATAATCCACTTTCCCAAAGATGTGTCTTCATATAATAACAGGCTGTCTTCACAGTCTGTGTGGTCTCTGCTCTGAGAGTCTTAAAACTCCAGACGTCCAAATCTGTAAATTTCTAGGAATGAGGCAACAGTCCTTTTCTTCCAGCTGCCCCCAAATCACAAAGTTAGTGTTCAGGTGCTGCCTTTCTGTTTTCAATGGCATTTAAGGATACATCTGAAAGAAGTGCAATTACCCCAAGAACTCCTTGGATGGAAGATATAACTGATTGCTCTCGGATTTCCAGTTATGGTAGAGAGCTGCACAATACTGTGCATCTGAAATGGACTCTCTGTTGCTGCTTACATCAAATATTGGCAAACTTTTAACTAACAAACCTCCAAATGGTGTTTTTAACTTCTCTGGCGTTCAGCATCTGTAAAAGCTGTGGTTGCCATAGTAGCAAGTTGTTGCCTGAGCGATAGTGTTCTTATGATATCATCAGAAAATAGCGTGTTCCCAGGAATACCTTGAACTCCATAATAAAAGTGCTGCCCTCAGTGTAGTTCAGTATGGAAACAATTAGAAATGCATGTTTTTATATAGTTATGAAATGTCTTTTCTATGTGCTGGCACATCTTGACATCCACGGTGGAATTTTTAAAGAAAAGAGGAGAATTGCTTTGAACTTGTTGAAAAAGGGTTATTATATAAAATGTGTATCTGACAGTGAGTATTTTTTACATTAACCATAGTGGTTACGTGCCTGTCTGCTGTAGAATGGCTATTGTTTAACTGGAGTGTTTTATTCTGTGTCGCAAAGTTCATTCAAGTTTCTTAACTACGTTGCTGAAAGAACCACAAGTTTAAAGCTTAGTGATGGTTTATTCTTCTCTGTTCTCAGCACTTGACAAAGAGTGGCCTTTTCCTTGACATATATTTCTGTATAGAAATAATTGGCACTCTGTGCATTCTACCTTTTTTCTTGCCTGGATTCATACGTGATGAGTAACAGCTCTGAGATGGTGCACACTGCTGGGGGAGTGGCAGCAAGGGAAGTTGTTGTGCTCTGGTGCTCTATCCTGAACACTGGGTTTCTGAATGTCTCATCCTAAGTTTTGAGTAGAACAATCCACGTAACAACTCTTACAGCTTTTTCCAGTGCATTGCCATGAATCCAGGAATGTCTGCACGACCCACACGCACTCGGAGGGACCAAACATCCCACCTGGGCCACAGAGTGTTTACTGAGACTGTTCCTTCCTGGCTGGCTGTACCAGCTCCAGTTGGGATAATGGAGCAGGTGGCTACTGGTACAGCTATTTCTCATGCCATAAAACACCTGCTCTGTTGTTAACCTGGTAGGTCAGCCTGTTCTTCTGTAGGCCAGAGCTCTTGATGGGTCCAGCCCTTTGTGCCTCAGCTGAAAAACCCAGCAAATTCTTAGTCTGGAACTGCTAATCCTGTGTCCCACAATCAGGGTCCCACCTGATCCAGGTGTCTGCCCTTATTTCATTTTGTGCCATCAAATGGCCTCAATCATCCTCTGATCTTGTTTGACCTGGTTTTCAACAAGACTCAGAGCACCAGCAAAAGTTGTTCTGCCTACTGCCATTCTCACTGTGTGGTCTTGCTCAAATGTTGTTGGTTTCTTTCCTATCTCCTTTAAAACAGAACCTGTTACCTATGATATTTTGCAATCTAATTTTTTCCCCCAGTATTTGCAGCAAGGGTGTTGATTTCATCTTAGGAAGAAATTATTTGCTTAACTGTGAGGGAGGTGGGGCCCTGGCACAGGCTGCCCAGAGAAGCTGTGGCTGCCCCATCCCTGGAAGTGTTCAAGGTCAGGCTGAACAGGGCTTGGACCAACCGACCAACTGCACATGGCAGGGGGGTAGGAACAAGATGACCTTTTAGGTCCCTTCCAACCCAAGCCTATGATTCATTTTAAAATAATCTTAAAATTAAGTTTTTAAAGCCAACAGAAATTGAGCTATGGTAGATGGAGAAATGTAGCATTTGTAAGGGAATGTTTACACTGTGCATCTTTTGCTTGCTCCAAGTCAAATTAAATATTTTGCAGAATCTGCTGTATTTATTCTCAGTCCCACTGCCCCTTATAAAGTAGAAAGGATGATATTCTGCAGTTAAAGATTAGTGTTTTGTTGATGTTTTTATGTGGGTATTTGTTAAAATTATGCGATGACAATGAAGAGTAAAAATGCTGTTACAGCCTCTTCTTCCAGAAAAAAAATGCTAATTGGCCTGATCTGCTTTTTAATAGTGGCATTTATTACCTATTGAGGCAAATAAATTTGTTTAATTCCCATTTAATTTTATTCCCTTGGAAGGATAGTTCATTTATATTTCATTTCATGTAGGACACTCTGGACTTGAGCTGTCTTGTAGCAGAGAGAGCTGGAGAATGGAGCAACAACTGTATTATTGAAGAGCTCCATAGCCACAGACTGGGAAAAGCATGATCGGATGTGATTTTCAGAACAGATGCCCAAGCAGAGTTGGCAGTTAATTAAAAGCACTATGTACTTAATGATTAACTAATCACAGCGTGATGGCATTCAACGGAGATGCAAGAAACTTCTCTGCTGGATTCAACAGAGAAACTCCTAATGTCTGCCTTCAGGGTACCGTACTTACAGCCGTTTGCTTTTGCATTACCAGCAGAGACAACAGGAGCAGTTAGGCTGGCAAATTTCATTAAGCATTGCTTAGTTAAAACTTTAAAAACAGAAAAGATGAGCTTAGTCGATACTGTATCAGCTATACACACAACACAGTGTGTCTTTAGCAATGGTAATTCACAGGTGTGTTGTCAAGCAAGTGATGGCAAAGCCCTGTGAACATTTAATCGTGCTTCATCAGGAAGGTGTAGTAAGTATTATTTCCATTCTTCCGTGGGTAAATAAGGGAGACAGAGATTACATGACATAAATGACCTGTCTGTAAATAAGTCTGGAATGTTCTAGATATTCACCAGCAGATGATGTTTCCTTTTTTTTTTTGTTTTTTGCAATAGAATTACAGAGTCATGCTTGCAGTGCAACACCTATTCATTTGAGAGTTATTTTCTTCACCTCTTTTGCCAACATTTTATTCTTTTTAATTTTACCCTTGAGTATTCAATTCTTTGAGTGTCTTTTTACCTAAATTTAAGTATAGCACCTACCACCATAAGGTCCTGTGGTGTGACAACACAAATAATCACAATATTGCATTTCTGCATTTCATAATTGTGATAATAGAAAATCTGTGAAAAATGCAATGCAGGAAGCTGAGGCATTTTCAACCCAATTAGAAAGCAAATTTCTGAGAAATCTCTGGGGTGATTGCATTCTTGTCACAATTCTGTTTCATGGTGTGGATGCAGTCCAGATAATTAGAGCTAGAAAGGAGAATGACAGTGGATTTAAAAAAAAAATACCATTTGAATTCAGAGATGATACTGGAGAGAACATTTTAAAATTATTGTTAGAGGTTGCCAAAGATAATTGCTCCTGTGTGATCAAGTTTGGCAATATTAACCTGCTACTTTCTCCAGCAGTGAAGCGCTCTGCCTGGCTGTAAGGATGCCTGGGTCCTGCTCCTGGCTCACACAGACTCCATGTGCAGGATAATCAGCCTCTATCTTCTTGTTTCTCAAAATTGTGGGTAGCAGGATCCAGTATGGGAAGAGATGCCTGGAGTAATTACACACACCCACTATGCACAAGAGATCCTTGACTGGATCTCACCTGACACCAAGGCAAACTGCAGCTTATTCTCTTGGTAGAGCTTGGACATGGTTTTCTTCCTTGCAATTAGGTCTAATTCAGGAAAAAATCTAGTGTTTGTTACCTCCAGTGTGCCTTTTGCCATGGCCAGCTGGTGTGCAAGTTTTATGCTTCTGTCCAAAATTAGCTTTTCCCAAAGTGAAGTCTTTGGAAATATAAGCAACCAGCTTTTCTTTTTCAGGCAATAGGTGGAATAATAAACCTGGCTGGTGCCTCTGTGGTGGCAGCAACCATTCCCATCAGACAGGGTCTGGGCCGCTCCATCACCTCGATAACCCCTTCTGCTCTCTTTTCCCAGTCTTGCAGTTCTGACTGCCCAGTCTCCAGCAAAACAGATGAGCTGCAGGCCAGGCACAGAAGGTAAAGGTGTCAAGTAGAGGTCCAGTCCCTTGGTATCTGTGTAAAGCCTGCATGTCCTTCCCTGTCCTCATAGCACTGCTGCCATTTTCTGGTGCTGCCACAGACAGGACAAATATGTTTTGCTCTGCATGTCATCTTGTGGCTGTTGGCATGTAACTCTGCAGAGCTGAGACCTTGTCCCAGGGACTTGCATGTGCTGACCGAACACATGGGCAGGGCGCCCACGGGTTGTTAGCCACTATCCAAAAGCCCAAAAATATAAAACATCTGTCAAAATCCCTGTTTTTTTCAGTTTCAGGTCCCTGGCTGCACTGTGGAGAAGCCAATACAAAGCACCTAAGCTAATGATGATTCCAGGATAGTTATTGCTAATGTAAAGTTTCTTCCTGACCCCTGTCAGCAAAGGGGAGGCCCCAGGGCTGCAAGGCCATAGGATGGCTATGTGCCTCCAGAGTGCTGCTGGGCTTCTGTTGCAGTGTATGGTCAGTGCATGGATCTCCAAATTCGGGCACCTCTTTAAAAAAGGAATAGCACCTGTTTTTCCCTATCCAAGGTTGTAGTTTTTCTATGAAGAAAGACATCAGAGGAGATGGACCAACAAGCTTGCCAAGAGAAGTTGTCTAACTATTAAGAAACCAAAGTAATAGTTACTAACCAAGTAAGGGGAAAAAAGAAAATCAAATAATAGCACAAATTGATCTGACAGTGCACCTCTTTTGCTGCTCTGAACAGGAAAAAAGATTAGCAGAAGTGTTGCTAAAGTGAATGTGCTTGGTGCTCTCCATGTATAGAAGAATGTAGTGTCCTTGTTTTCAAGGTAGAAAAACAAAGGGAAGAAGTGCAACATGAGCAAAGCATGAAGTGGCTCCTCTCCATGGTAACGTGTTGCATGAGCGACATCTTTTTGGTAATAAGGCACGTGGGAAGCTCTTGAACCCCACAGGAAAAAACCATCTTGATCTGCTGTCTTTGCATTCTTGGGGATAAACAACCAAGCACACCATGGATGAAAGATACTTAAAATTGAATTTGGGTGTTACTTTGGCATCATAATGGACTGGTGCCGACATATCGGAACTTTCCATGGTCATCAGATGCACTTTCTCCTTTTTTTAAAACCGGCTCATAAAGCTAAGGTTACTTTTAAAAAAGCAGCTTATTGAAAAGGCCATTGTTCTAATGGAAAGTTCCAGTGTTGAAGGGCCTGTTACAGTATCCTGGGTGTAGGTGAGGCTGACCTTTCTCACAGGATGGCAATATAAAACTGAGTACAATGGGAAAAGCTATGAAAGGAAAATATTTATCTTTTTTCAGATTTCTCTGTTGAGATTCTCCTCTAGATTTTCAGTCACTTCAGGACAAAAGCCCAGGAAAGAGACACCAAGAAACAACAAGACCAGAAAACATCACTTGTGGTGCCGAATCTCTGAGTTGCTGCGTAGAAGGAGCCAACCCCAGTCACACGAGCTCAGTTATGGAGCCCTGATGTGTGCTGGCACAGCAGTGGTGAGCCATCAGGAGAGTTCTGATGGTGTTTTCTGTGCCTTTCCCTTGGTATCTACTTGACATTGTCCCTTCCAAGAAGAACAAGCCTTCAGGAGGAGAGGGGCAGAGAGGCTGAGTGGTGGTCTTGCTGATCAGTGTCTGTGTGTGCACCCATGCGAGGCTGAGCTCTCCTGTCTGTCACTCCGTGAGACACAGCGGCTGGTCTATGCTCTGACAGAAGCATTGGTGAAAAATCAATGCTTGCCAAATTGAAACATTAAAAAAGCCACAACAACATTAAATCAACAACAACGAATTGAAAAACTACAACAAGAACGTCGAAGTTAGTACCTTCAGATTATGGAGAATAAGCAAACTTGCAAAAAACAGTTGAGGTGGGTTTTTTTAAATTGCCAAAGACTAATATGAAAAGTTTGCTGGTAGTAAGAGCACTGAGCTGGGGATGAAGGTAGCTGATTTCCACGACCTCTAGAGAAAGGCTACTTTGTATAACTGTTACAATGAGATAAATCATCGAGATCTGAACTTTAACCTACAACCTTTACTCACCAAGTTGATTTTTTATGTTGTGGACTACTGAATGATAAAGGTAATTTTTCATTATGCTTGTCTCATTTCTATGTTACACTGAGTTTATAAAAATGTCAGCTATTTCTTTTAACATAGGAAGAATTTCTAAATGAAACTTTTTATCAGAACTAATGCCTATTCTGTAAAGCAAGTTAATAACAATGTGTTAGAATACTGAATTTAACATTTCATATTGAGCAGGTATTTTTCTTCTGTGAAAATTAGTGGAAGCACTAACTAAATACAATTTTCAAAGTCTGATCCTGTGTTATTTCCTCTTACTTCAAGGACTATCCACTTTTTGTTAAGACTAGCCAATAACTTGCAAAGCAAGGTACTGGAGTACATCTGTGAGGAGATATTTACACTTTTCCATTTGCCATGTCTGGAGCATTGTAGTTTTCTACTTCCTTACAAAAGAAAAAGCACCATATTTTTGAATAGGTATGCATTAGCTACTGGAAAGTTTCAGAAAATATGTCTCAGAGAAATACAATACCACCCACTCCTATTTTTATACAATCAAAACTGATTTACAAAGACATGCTGTTTGGAAAACAAACCCTGAGATCAATGGGTGGATTCTGCTGATTGCCATGTAAACTTCTTGCTTCATTTTCAGCATACAGAAGCTTAGAGGATGAATTGACCTTGTACAAACTTAGCCAACCTCGGCAATCTCCTGGCAGATGTGTGCTTCATTATTTAAGTGATACCACACTGTCAGACTCCTCCTGAAATGAAGTGGACATGCCAATGCAGCGTCTGGTCCTCAGATCCTTAATTCCTGTAAGTAGAAAACCCTGTACAGACGGAGAGCTGATTCCATGGACTCCAGGGAGACTCACATGGATTTGAAATGTTAATCAATGCAGTTCAGACTGCTCTGAAAGTACTGTCCTGAAAGTGGTAGAACTTTAAAACTTCTGAGCTACTTCATGGCTCCATTTTAAATGTGTGTTTATAATGTTTCAAAGTTCAGGATTTCTAATGTTTAGATAGATTTGATAAGTGATAACTGCTAATTATTTCCATTTTTATAACATATTTTAAAAGTACTTGATTTTAGGCAAAATCAGGCTCTGCACATTTATAGTTGCAAGAAATTGTGTGCTGTTATGGCCATTAGACTTCTTCGCCTTTCATTCTGTGGGTATTTCTTTTGAATTATTTGTTTTGGGGTTTGATTTGGCTCTTTTGTGTTTTGTTTTTGTTCCAAAGAATTGGCATCGCAGTCATACTGAACGCTTGTGAGACACCCTCCCAGGGGCAAACTGAGCAAGTGAGTCCCCAGGACTCAGCACTTGTTCCTTTGATCAGCAGGCTCAGGCTGTAGGGAGAAAGGCTTTGCAGAGCTGAAGTCCCCTCCTTAAATTGTCCTGGTTAGGACACAGAGGCTGCCCAGTTACAGAAAGTCCACTGAGAGCTACTGAAAAGAGCTAGGTGGAGCAATCAGAAATATCTGACACTTTCTGATTCCAGAGTGGGCAATGTAAATGGCACAGCAGGTTCTGGGAGCAATGTCAAAGCAGCAAATGTCAGCAGAGGCTCTGTGGAGAGCAGCCTGCTCCAGGAAGAGGAGAAGCAGGAATAGCTTGGCTGAATCAGTGTGAGCCATGCAATGAGTGGGTTTCATAAGCGCAGTTTAAAAAGCATGTTGTGAGTCTTTCAGGGAGCTAGGGGGACTTGTGACAAGACTTATTTTGTATCTAACTTGATGTTTTTTGGTGAGTTTTACTTTCTGAATAAATGGGTGCTTGGAGACAGCAAGGATGGCAGTCCCTATCTGAACCTGATGACTCCTTTTTCAGGAGACATCTTAAGAATTTCACACCTCACTTAGTGCCAAATTTAATTTAATATTTTTTATAAAGATTACTTGCACAGTGTGGAGGCATTTGGTTTAAGCAAGGCCTGAAAGACTGAGCATTTAGAAGCATGCAGCAGAGCATGCCAAATTAAGCTGGTTTTCTAAGCAGAGACAGTTTCTTAGATTTTCATTTATTTATTCATGTGTAATTATTTAAAATTACACATGGAGCTAAAAGAAAATTCTCTGAATTCATGAGGAAAAAAAGCCATTAAAGCTTTCCAAGGATGCACAATACTGTGACAGCTAAATGAGAATTCTTCTAATGATGTGAGGGCTATTTTATGCATTCCTTTATATATTTCTTTTGGAGAGAAGGAGTTTCCTTCATTAACTGATGATATTTAAAGCCTTTGGCATTTCATTCTGTGGACATTCAGCAATCCATTCAGCCATTCAGCCAAGCAGATTCACTCCTGTACATTTTTGTATATCTGAGGTGATCTTCAGGTTTCAGATAAAAGGTTTGTGTTGTGTAAGGTGTTATACTGCCATTGCATAAAAGATTTTTCTTCATGGGTCTGAGATCCAAATAGAAGAACAAGGAAAGGAGGAAGGAACTGGATGATGTCTGAGGCATCTGCACAACAGGTGAGAGCAGGGAAACAAATCAAAATTCATGACTAAATACAGCGTTCCACACAGTACCTGTACTGTACCCTTGGTGCAAGCCCTTCTCAGTTTCAAAGGAACTAACAAAAATCTAATCAAAATCTACTGCTATGTTTTCTTTAAGCAAGTAATCTTAAGATATAAATATAAATTGACCATACTAAGATACGTTCACGCATATTCATGAATCAGGTTTATTGTCAAAGTTATGGACAAATTAAACTTTAGCTACAAAATAGAGATGGTGTAATGTGTTACTACAGTGGAGATCCTGCAGAGAGAGAGGTTTTGCAGTTAACTCTTCACCACGCATCCATGCCACAGTTGGTCTCAGAATTAGTGACGGAATGGTGTGTGCACACTCAGAGATTAAAATGGTTTGGGTTTCCCTTGGGCCTGGAAGCTGCAGACAGGACCCTCTCTGCAGAGGAGAAAGAAGGCAGTGGAAGGGTGCTGCTGTCAGTCTTCAGGTTTCTTTTTCCAGGCAAGAAATGTTATACAGAGAAATTATCAACAGCTCTCAGCTTAGTCTCTACTGCTGTTTTTGAAGAAATACATGGTATTGCTCTAATACTAGAGAGCAGTCTGTAAATACTTGGAAGAGCAAAGAGGGACTGCAGTCAACTGAAGGGACTGCTAAAAGGCTGAGTGAGAGCTTTCCCAGAGGTTTCCTGTCTCACCTGGATCCATCTTTGAATTTGACTGTACTTCCCTTCCCATGTGTCAAATGGGGAATCCTTCTTTACCATATTGTAAAGGCAAGATATAAATACTTGTGTACAGGTAAGTCTAAAAGGTCTCTTGAACCCAGTCCTGCTCAAGTAAAATTTGCCTATGATTTGTCCAGGCTTGCAGAACCTGTAAGCCATTTTCAGCTTGCCCAGTTTAATACTCTGCTGTCACAGCCGATTGTACTGGGACTGGTTTAGGACTACACTAACACAGCTTTGTTACTTCATTTTACATCAGACTGTGGACAGACCTGGAAGTCATGCCAGCCATGAAGGTTACATGGACATATCTGTGAGGATGTGGCTGGAGGTATTTGGAGAAGGAGAAAGCACCAAAACCACTACTCCCTTTGTGTACATCTATATCCAGAGGTGAGTCAGGCTACTGGCATGAGGAGAAGGGAGTGGGAAGCACAAGTTACTTGCCTTAATAGCACTGTCAAGAACTTTTAGTTTTCTTTCTTCCAAAGCATTTGAGAAGCAGAGGGGACAGCTTAAGAGAAAAGTTGCTCTAATGGAGAGAGAAGTGGAGGCAGGTCATCCTGAAACTGCACTTTAACTGTATCACTATGGATTATCCCCCATCTGACACACACTCGGAGCTCTTTAAAAATCCAAACACAAGATGTTTAGCTGAAAATTATTTAACAATATTTTTATTGTGTTAAGATCCACTTTTTTTCCCCAGTGTTGGTGAGTCTGGCCCCCAGCCTGTGCTGCTGGTGCCCTGGTCCCGGAAAATACCGATTGTTTTAGGGAAACCTGTTTGATGCATGTGTCAAATGTTGGAAATGGTGAATATATTTTGCCCTAGAAATCTTTTTTTTGGCAATCAATTCTGTTGCAGACTTGTTAAAAACTAATTCTTTAATAATTATGAAAGCAAAACTCACATTTTGAACAGGTTATTGAAATTATTTCATCCATAGGTTTACTGTAGCAATAGAGACCAAAACATCCTTATACTTAATATTTTGAGGGAAAACCCACTCGCACACAAAAGGAATTAAAAATGTAAATTTTTGAAAAAAAACCCACATTTGAAACAGTGCCAAAGTTTAATCTCTAGAAATAACCATTTATTCTGTATTACAAGTAGCCCTTTTCCAGGGCTGATCAACCTGGAACTGCATCAACAAAGGATAATCCTTGACTCTAGTAAAATTCATTGATTAAGAAACGTATCACTGAGCACCTCAGCAAACTGGGATTTAATAGCTGTAGGCCATGCAAAGGTTGAGCATCCAATTTCACCTTAAGTGCATCGCAATCATAAATATATTTTGAATACCAAGGTAATTGTGCATGAAAATTGTTAGTTATGTATGCAAATGGATTGCTGCATTCTGGATCTGAGAACTGTCTGGGTTGCTTCTGCTTTTAAAGAAATGTATCCTCATGGTTAAATGTCCTTATTACCTCTTTCAAAATTCCTTTAACAAAATATCCCAAAATTCTAGTAATTTTTTGTTGGAGTCCAAGATGTTTGGAAAACTCCTCAAATTGCCCTGGGGGGTCTGGAACTCTTGCTGGGACCCCAAGAGGACACAGTCTTTGATTTGTGCCCGTGGGAAAAGCTTCCAACACTTACGGATTAATTAAGAACGTTAAAAATATAAGTTAGATTATAGTTTAGTTTATCACAAGGTGAATATTTGTAGTTTTGGGTTTTGTAGTATGGAGGTAAAAGGGAAGCAAGATGGAGGGTTTTGGGCAGTGTTCAGAGTTCTTTTACTTCATTTTCTGCTGTGACGGTGGCACAAAGACATTGGTAGAATGGATTTGAGGTAGGGGAAACGTGTTAAAAATAGCTGATGGTTATTGGTACAGAATTATAAATATAGTACATTTTAGCAGTTAATTAGGTGATAAGTCTAAAACAGCTCTGCTTTCTTGGTTTTGAGGTCTTGCAGCTGCATATTTAAAGTGCAAAGCCCAGGTGAAGGGCGGCTCTCTGAATTTGAGAAAAGAACTTGAATAAACAACAAGAAAAACTGAAAACACCAAGTCCAGCTCCTTTTTATCTGGTATGGGACTTTGACAGAAGAAGAAAAACCCCTGTCTCAGGGGTCAAGACAATGACAGTTTTTCTTTGAGAATAATGTCCACTTATCAGCCTATTCTAAAGCTTAGTTTGCTATTGAGGCATTTTTATAGTATATGATCTGCCTGAATTAAGTTGCACACCATTCTTAATAGTCTTTGACAAACAATACTCAGCTCCTCTGCACTGGGTGCTGTCAGCTTTTGTGTGCATGGTGCTCCTGTGCAGCAGCTCTGCAGTTTTCATCAGCAGGGTTAGAAACAGGTGTTACCTGCCAAACACACAGCGCTGGCAGGGAAAAGATACCAGTGAAAAGCAGAAAGGGGATTGACAATGTGTTGGAACAAGCAGCAGCGCCATAAATTCGTCTCATATTGTAAGTGTAAGATATTTATCAATCAAAGTTTTAGTCCTAATTAAAAGTGGCATTTTGCTGAAGTGTCCAATTTGAAAATGGAAGAGAATTCATTCACGTGTGCACAGAAAAGGCTTTGCACATTGCAGTAGTGCACAGTGAGTGAATTTAGGTATGATGAAAACCTTGAGCCAGTGTTCAGAGCCCAGCCCTGATCTCAGAGTGCCTCTGCTGCAGTGCAGAGACAAACAGCACCACAGCCTTGCCTGGTCAACACACTGGAAATGTTTTTCCCAAGAAGTCAGTGTACTCCAGTTTCTCACTTCCAGGAGCCCCCTGGTGTTGAGAGGGATGAAGACCCTGTCCCTGAGTCACAACAGGAATTTTGCAAGTTAAAGCCACTTTTCTTACACAAGTCCCAGCAATGTTGCTTTGTACAGGACAACTCTAAGGCCAATATGTGTTTAGGAGCATTAACAGCACATGGTGATGGGTGTTTTTTTGTAAAAGTCTTCTCAATTATTTTGTCTTTCCTTCTGCTCTTGGCTGCCTGTGGTAACAGTCGTTGCTGCAACTGAACCCTCAAATCTGCAAACTTAAAATCAGAGTTTCAAAAGTTTGCTTTCCATCAAATACATTAAGGAAATTAGCTTAGCAGACTTCTGTGGTCATTGAAAGATAGGTGGCAATCTGTTTTTTCTTCTAAGACTTTCTGCTATTGCAATATTTGTCTGCTTTCTGAGGAGATTGGATTGATTTTGGAGTCACTAAAATGTGGTCCTTCATTCTTCAGAACAGAGAAAAAGGATAGCATTTTGTATAAACTCTACCCATGCTGCTATCAAGGAACTCCATAGGTATAATTATGCCATGGAAATAGTACAAGAACTGAGAAATCTAGAATAGAGCAAAACAAGGAGAATGACTGAAATGCATTATCCCCTGCAGAGAAGAGTTTCCAGGCTGTGTGTCTTTATCTTGTGAGGTATTAGGAGGGATTGGTTGTCTGAGTAAACAAAAACGTAAAAAGTCAGTAAGAAAAACATAGAATATCATTGTATTTCCAGGATATTACCACCAGTGTGTCTGTGTATATGTAAAAATTATTCTTCCTCTCTCACTGTTTTCATATTTCTCATTTAAAAAAAGGAGCAAAGTCAACATTAATATAGGAAGGAGGGAAAGAATAAAATTCAAGTAAATGCATGATGCTAGGTTTATATTCATGCAGTTTCTCAAATATCTTGTCAGATGTCTTTGGCCAATTCCTGATCTTTGGCATAAGCAATCTTTGTAACAATCAAGGGAAAAGAGAATGTTGTGTCCTGCCCTGTTTGTTCCCCTGCCCTGCAGGATGATCTCTGCTGAGGTTTGACAAGGGGTGGCTGCTGCTTTGCTTTCCTGTGAGCGCAGGCTTCAACTTCACGTGAGCAATGTTTACATGCAGAAGTCACAGAGAGCTGCATCAACAAGTCCACGTAATGATCTTTTAGGATCTGTTCACAACACCACTTCTTGTTGCATCTTTTATGGTTTCGGTGCATTTTTTTGTTTGTTTTCTTGTAATTTTCTGGTAGGTTTAGCAGTAAAAAATGGGGTAAGAGCTTTACATAATTCCAAATGCTGTTTTTTTTTCATAGTCTTTTGAATAATTTCTGCTTCAATTTAGTGTATATTTATTGCTTCTTCTCAACTCCATGATCTGGAGGTTTTTAATCTACAAAAATGTATTTCCTGCTTGTCATGTATTGGAAGATGCAATGTATCATCCAGTGATTTTATTTATTTATTTATCAATCTATTTCCTGCCTGCCATTGCTTCTCACTGCCCTGTGAAGATGTTGTAGCCACTCATTTTTAGTGCCAATAGTTTGATCAAATGAAGCAGCTATCAGAAATTATCTAATGTTTTCCCTATTCCTTTTGTCATAGTGGAGACCTGAAGCACAAATGCACTGCGTCAAATGTAAAACAGGATTATTTAGGTATTTTTGTTACTTCGGTCTTTAAAGTATTTAAGTCCATTTTAAAAACTATTATTAAAGTGTAATTTTTAGAAAATGTTCAGTGCCCAGCGTTTCATCCACCTGAGAAATCACTGGAGTAGTTACTCTCTCTTCTTTTCAGTATTGACTCTGTTGGCCTCATTCTGCTACACTGTCGATCACTGAGTCGTGCTTTTGTTGGCCTGTCATTCTGCAGAGATCAAAAGCAGTGAGAATCAAGCCTTTTGTTAGCACACGAAAGCTTTACCACCTGGAAAAGTGTGTCAGCTTTTTTGATTTATTTGTTCAGAATTTTTCACTTATTGCCTTCTGGGTCAAATGACAAGTATTTGGAGGCAGAGTGTAGCTTCAAAGTCCCCTTTCTTAAGGAACCAAATTATGTAGCTCATCTTAGTAGAAAAAAATATGCCTGATCAAGACAGTTTACTGCATCAGGTTTCTCAAAGGATGAACCTACTGCATCTCTAAGTTGTTTTTCTTCACTTGCCTGATTCATCTAGTGAGAATGGGGGGAGGCAAGTACGGTTATCAGGGCCCAAAGGCAGAGGATGAAAGTAGAAAAATTGGCTTCTCTCTTCATGACCCTCTCTTTGGGAAACAGCTTTTGCTTATCTGAAGGAAAAAAAAAAAGAGAAAGTTATTTTCTTTATTAACTTCTGAGCAAGTCTGTAACTCAGCACTCAAATCTATACTAAGTGACATGTTTTCTTCCTAGCTTTTCTCTAATACTTTTGATAATCCCAATTAAGCCAAATATATTGTAACATTCTCTTCTAGAAATCAATCTGTAGCAGCAGCTGGCCTGGGCTTCTACTTTAGGGAAACACAGATATTTTAAATTTCCTAATGTTTTGCCTTAGAAATATCATAATAGATAGGGGAATAGATAGGTGGAATTTTTCCTTAGATGAGCATATGCCAGAGCTGCTTGCTTTTGAAGAGCTGTGATCGTCAGAGGTCCAATATGGGCCAAGTCCTATTAGCACTAATTAGCACTTCAGCAGCATCATTTGTGCTGTAAATGCTGAATTCACCACAACTTACTACTGCCTCATCGTGGCAGCCTGTGAATAAATCCTTAAGTACCTCGCACATGCTCCAATGTTTAGAGGGCATAAGCCTTGCTATGGACTAGGGAGTGTGATGGTCCACGTTTATGGGAATTTGGTATGTTAAAAATGAAAAAAAATACTTCTTCCTATTGCCAAGGTGAGAGTCACGCATTAATGCTGAGTCAGTTTTCATATGCTACAGGATTAAGTGCCTTTATTTTTGTAAAGTATTGTTCAAATATTCTCTGAATCCTATCTGGTATTTGCATTATTAATCTACTTTGTAAACTAAAATCTGGAAGATTTATTTATAAGAAAGGGCTTTTTTACACAGGCATTTGCCTGCCTGCTTGCCTAATTCCCCTCTCCCATTTAGAAATCCAAGAGCGAAGGTGGCTGCCTCTGACACAAATAATGCAGAGGGTCTCTTAACAAAGAGGGGCTACACTTGCTCTTCTCCTGCAAAATTCAGCGGCGCTGCTCCCTGGCTGGATGAACAGCTGTGGCAACAGCCCTGAGCAGGCGGAGAAAGAGTGGGGACAGTGGCAGATGAGATGGAGCAGCAGAGCAAAGGCAGCATTTGGTCGAGCAGTTGGGTAGAGATGAATTTTAAGCGAGGGAGGGTTGGCAAGAGGCATTTGAAAATGGTCAAAACATGGAACAGAGCTGGTAGTATGTCCCATGATGCTGAGGAGATCACTGAGAGATGGGCTGGAAAGAGTTGCATGAGGATGCTTAAATACATTTGATTTGAGCAATGTTTCTAATGCTGATGAGACTGGACATGCTTTATGGGACTACTTGAAGCTCGCTTTTACATTTTTATCGTACTAAACTTCCTGACAGCAAGAAAACAAAGGAACTTTCTCTGCTTCTTCCCTGAAAATATGACTCAGAAACAAACTTTTTCTTTCTCTGTCTTAGAAACCTGGTAACACTCAAATGTGTTTAAAAAACAAACAAACAAAGAACAACAGCCAAGAAAACCCCAATCCCTCTTTAATGCATCATCATGAAGAACTGACTCCAGCTATTTTTGACTGAGTGCCTTTTCCAAGGCAGTGAAACCTTTCAGTAGTAAAAGAAGAGAACTGCCTTGGAATGGATGTTTTCATTGGTCATCCATTTACTGCGCTGTAAAACAGTAAATGATCTTTTTGATGTCTCCTCTCAGCAAATATCAGTTCTCATTGTCAGGATTTCTGTCTGGCAATTGTATGCATTAGAGGATGCTGCTTAAAAGTGATAAAACATGATATGGATGTGATGACATAAAATTAATGTATAATGCCTCTGAAGAAGCATATGTTGAATGCTTCTCCCAGGGCTAAGTAGGGTATTTAATCACCAAAGTTTTGGTCTTTGGCCTTTTAAAATGCTTGATTGCATATAATCAGGAGTCATGGCCCCAAGGGTATTACACAGAAGTTTGGAAAGGTTGAGGTTTGATAACAGAACACTGCTTGTATTGATTTCTTCTGGTATTTGCTAAAACTTATAAAAAATTTAAACAGCACATTTATGTTTTTATAATCTCTAAAATAATAAGCACAGGGAATGCTTTCTTTTTTCTCTGAATTGTAGTTGTGAAAATGATATTATGACAGATTATGATTCAAGTTTGTATTTTTGCTTGTCTTAACTTTTAAGAGTAGTGACATATGCCTTAGAGTTTGAATTCAAAAAGACATTGTGTCTGGTTTATTATTATTATTATTATTGCTCCTACATTCTCATGCAAGCCATAAAACCATTTTAGCATAAATTCCTTACATAAATGCTATTATTAAGTGCTATCAGGGTTGAACACCAGTCATTAAATCCTTCTGAGCAGTAACAACTGGGAGAGTTTAATGGAGCCCTCATCAAAGATGAACATGGAAGAAGATGGAGAGAAGCTTCTGTGCATGCTGCCTGTAGCCTGGAGGGGAACAGAGCAAGGAGAACCTCTATAATTTACTGTGCTTCTCTGTTGTAAGGAAAAAAGAATTAAAACATGTAACCTAAACCAAAGCCCAGTAAAGCCTGTGGGAAGCTTTCTGTTAACTTCAATGTGCACTAGATCTGGTTGATAGATTTCTAAAACACAAAGCATTTCACATGGTGTGTTGAAGAGGTTTTTCCATGCAATGGACACACATAATGAGATCTTTCATTATCTCCTGTTCCCAGATTTGGCCTTGAAGAAAACCCCTAGAGCTGAATGTTGCTGAACTTTGGGCAGAGTTAGATTCTGACCTGAATATTGAGTACAGAGTCCTTGTGTATTTTTGTTTGTTGCCACATGTAAGTTCTTTATCCTTCGCTGCTCTGTTCTTTATCATCTGCAGGGTAAAGGATTCTGAACCAGAAATAGATTTGCACACAGAGGTCTGGGCTGTGGGGGCAGTAGCTCTTCTTTTTACCCCATCAGCAGAGCTGGCTGCTTCCCTCCTGCAGCACTGTCTCCACTGAGAGGTAGAGGGTTACCTCTACACAGAGATGCTGGCAAGTGTCTATTTTCCTCAGCAAGAATGCACAAGGTAGAATATCAAAGACTTCAAGATTTGCCTTTCAGGTAGTTAAATACCAGCACACCAGTGTGCCATTGTATCCCCCTAGTTGATTTGGTCATCTGTTATTTAGTTTCTTGAGTGGCTTTTTGTACCAACCACCTACATATCCCAAGTATCAGAAATCCCTTTTTTTTGTTAAAGAGTTGGTTTCTTTTTCTCTTTTCTTGACAATGTGATTCATGGGAGCAACGAGGGATTCTTTTCTGCACAAAATAATTCATTCTTCAGAGAGAAAATTGTAGAGCCCTCTTTGTATCTGGAAAAGAGATATCATTGCAGAGAAATCATCCATTATTTCTCATTTGGCACTTGAACATTGACTCTAAAAGTGTCGCTGTTACTTTTTCAATTGGGCATCTATTTTCCAAGATTTGGAGTGCTGCAGATTCCAAAGGCCATCTCCTGCTTATATGTATTACCAGAGGTTTTCCCAGAAACACAATTGTCTTTAGCTGGCTGTTAAAGTCACTGACAAGCCTTGAGAGGAGAGGAAATGAGGCTCCAGTTGAATGATAGTTCTCCACATTTTGTGCTCCTTTCCATCAGAAGATTGGGATGGAGGTGCTATGTGCTATTTGGGAGGGCTATATGCTTGGTGAACAGGAGTGAGTGGACTCTCTCCTGTGGGCACCCTGGGAACATGTTTGGAAAGAAGCCATCCACCTTGTTGTCTCAGCAGTGTTTGACTGAAGCATTTATTTTGCTGTCCCCAGCCAAGCTCTCAGTTCTGTTCCTGCAGGCTGAAAGACTGCTGCTGTCACCAGGGAGCCCCAGCAGGAGAGCCAGAGCAAACCCCAGGACCTGCAGCAGGCTGCCCCAGGAAGTGTCCCCAGCTCTACACCTGGCTCTTTCAATTTTCCAACAGTAATTTTTCATTTGGCTAATTTTAGGACTTCACTGCATGAAAGAGATGGGGCAAGCAGGGGAAGGTGACTTTGCCATTATTTTAGATTAATTTATTATTTTTTAGAAATAAGTCTGAAAGGCCCAGGAACAGATATAGGGTGAGGAAAAGAAATGCGTGTGTCACCAAAGCAACAGGACTAAGCATTTATATAAGGTTTATCTTTCCCTTTGCAACTGAAGTAATGACACATCAAAGCTGCTGCCTCCAGTTGCTGGTTGCCTGTAAGAGTTTCAGGTTTCTGTGTTTCATCCCAAGATCATGTGGACACCTCATAGTCAGTACTCAGCACACAGGGCAAAGACAGAGTGCCTGCTCATGCTCAGTTTAATTCCTTTAAGTGCTCTCATAGCTGTCAAACTACAAAAGCAGCACAATGGAGACTGACTTGTTTGCATTGTAGAGCCCTTTTTGATATTCAATATCTCAAATTATTTTAGTGAGTAGATGTGATGAGAGCTTTATAGAACTGCAAACAGTCCATGAAGATAATACCCTAGGGCAGCTCATTTGCCTAACACAGAGCATGTACTCAACTGGTATAACGCAGTACAAATATTTACCAAAATCAGTTTTTGGTGTTTACCTTGGAGTGGGAGAGCACATTTTGAGCAATTATTCTCTTTTGTGCCCAGCTATGCAATGCAGAATATGTTCAGCAGAGTCCTGCAGTCAAGCCGTGGCTGCACATACAATGAACTAAGTTAAACTGTATCGTGTTGTGTTATGCTGACTACAGGAGAAATAAAAGGTACAGCTATGCCTAGGATTCTATATCAGAAATTATATATTTAAACACAGTAATGACTTTTTTAATATATTAGGCCATAATTAGAAAGAGTCAGCTCAGAAAGGCCCTTGAAAATTCTATTGTGGCATTTCCAGTGTCTTGCCTAAATAATGAAGTGGATGTCTTTGGCAAATGCTTATCAGCAGCTGGTAGCCCTGGATATTTGGGTTATACAGAAAAGCAGCAAGCTGTTCCTCATGGTACTCAAAGCCTGGGCTTCTGGGCAGTGCTGTCAAGGCCTCTCACAGGAGAAGTGTTTGTGCTTTTGTGTCCCACTGAAGGCTGGTGGTACCACTGCAGCTTTGGCAATGCGCTGCTGCCGTCAGCAGGGCAGGTCCATTGTGTTACCAGAAACAAAGGGCTATGGATGTGACTCCTGTAGGAGTGTTGCATTGGTAACCTGCTCACCTTCTGCTTTTCATCTACTGATTTAAGCAGTTCTTCAGTTTCTCTGCTTCTTTGAAATTGAGAGAGATTCGTTTGGAAGGATGCAGATGAAAATAGTCCATGGAAAGAAATTTTCAATGAGGTCACTTTGCTGTTTCATCAGATGAGGAGGAGCTTAGGGACAATGGTTCAGGCTTCCTAAGAATGCAGATTGTCAAACGTTCATCAAACAGTTTATACCTGGCATGTCATGTTTTTCAAATACAGTACCAAGTTTTTATGTTGTAGACGTCAATCATAAATTGAAGTTGGGTGACTTAACAGTTAATGTATGTACTAATTAGACAGAGGATAGACCTGCAGTATCACAAAGTTCTAATGGGGTCAGGGATGAAATACTACAAGAAATGCTGTCTTTCCCTTTGTCTGGGAGCCATTATCTATTTTAATTCCTCTCTATTGAAATATGAATCATGTGAATCCTACCTTTAATTTGTTTCTTTATCAGTGCTTTGTTGACTTCATAGCTTATACAAAACACAGCAGGGGAGAGCTGTGAGACTATGTATCAAGCATTATAATGCATTAGAGTAATCACTTTTCTCTCTAACACATCAGAGTTTGTCATCAAGTTTTATGAGTATAGGCATTATTTTTCTCAGAATCTCCTGAAACTATTCATCTTAATTAACAGTAGTATAAGCTTCTTCATAAAGTTGGAATACATTTTATAATGAAGAAATTTCGTGGTAAATGCACCTGCTTATTATTTCTAAACAAAGTGATGCCAAAAAAAATATCCTACAGTTCAGAAAGCTTCCTTTTTAAAATTAAATCGAAACTGTTAGAGCAAGGTTAGAAGTTGCAGTATTTTCTTCTCAAGTGACCAGATGGTGAACTCTTTTGTGGTTCACAGAGCTCCTGAGAGTTCCTGAGGCCCATCCTCGCTCTTGGAAGACTCCAGTATCTGCTGGTGTGGTGTCAGCTTCCCAAGGTATGCAGGTGTTGCCTTTGTTCTCCTTTCTGTGGTGTGACAGGTTTTGCTATCGTCCTGTGTGAATATGTAGGTATTTTTTGTCTTTTGAACCTTGTCCAAAAATGCTTTTAAATCAGGGGTCAGCAAGTGCACCAAAATTTCAAAAGACAAATACAAATAATCCAACTGTTGATGGCCAATGCTATGAGCAGATTTCTTAAATGCATGCTCAACTATTGCTCACCAAATTTTCAAGGTAAAAGAAAGTATGAGCCAAATAGTTCCTGTGCCCTGAGCAGTGCACGGTGGCAAGCTGGGGTATCACTTCACAAGCAGCAGCTCCCCAGTAAGCTGGCACTGGCCTTGAGAATGGTTTTCAACACAGTGTTCTTTCTAGTGCCAGTCTTTTGCTCCTGTATTTTTTTTTTTTAGCAGATTGATGAATAGAAGACCCTGAATGAAGTGGTTGGGCATTTGTTTTCTGATGTGGCAAACAAAGAACAGCACAGTCATAGTGGTTTTCAAGGCCTCCTTATTCATCAGCAGCCTTAAAGTATCTGTGCCATGTCATTATCAAACACGGTGGATATTTTTTTTCATCAGTCACAATGTAGAATTTGACAAGGGAAGTGCTCAAAGAATGATAAACAGTAAAAGATATCTTGTACATTTGAATAGGGCATTTATAGATAATTTTTATCATCATCTTTTTTGCTAAAAGGGTTCACCCTTTAAAATCCTCAGCATTATTCCAAGTTATCCTTGCAAGATTTGCCTTTGGGTTAGCATATCCCCTTCACCTCTAAATTCTTTATGACCTCATACTGGGTACTGTGGAGCTTCTTGTGTTTAGGAGTAAAGGCATCCCACAGTGCTGACTGTCTGAGACCAGGAGCTGGTTTGGCACTGTGAGGCTCTAGAATATCATCTGCCCTGCTTGCTGGGCTGGGCAGGAGCCAGCAAACGTGCTGAGCTTGCTCTGCCATTCCAGGATTGTGTCCTGCTGAGGGGAGCTCATGTGCAGTATGGCTCTGACTCTCCAAGGCTGCTTCATGGCTGCTGTCTGAGCACCCTACACTTCCATTTTCTGTTTAAGTGGAGATCCAGCTGAACTAACATGTTTTAATCTGGGTATTGCAGTCTTACGCTATTATTTAAGCTCTCAGAGAGCAATGCACTTTGAATTATTTTTCCCTCACTGATGTTTTTTTTTTCTAGTGGTAGACTGATACGTGAATTTGGGTGTCAAAACATGTATCTCAGGTTCTGTAAAGGTGAGGAAGCATGTCTGTATATTTGCAGTCAGGATCACAACCTTGTGCAGATTGTGAGTGCTCTGTATAGTGCTGGGCAAGACAGGTTATAGCAAGTGCTGGCATTTATGGAGAAGCAGTTTGTCTGTTCATGTCACTCGGTGCAACAGCTGCATCTGAAATTTGTTGCCCTTTGTTTATAGACTGATCCTGGTATTTGGAACACTTAGAGTGTTTCATTGCTCAGGTGTCCAGAATTTGAAACAAAATCAATTATAACTGCTATAGGCAAAGGGGTTTATGGTCATAATGTTCCAATGACCGTGTCAGGGGAAAGCATCAGGAACTTCCACCTAATGTTTATTTGCAGACATTTCTACACAGTCTTAAAATAGCAGTAATTGGTGCATGAAAAGCAGGTACAGCATGATCTCTGTCTCTACAGAAAAATAACAAAATACTTAGGTAATATAATGTTAGAAATAGAAAAATAAGATGTGACACAAAAATGCAAGTCATGTTCTAGATGGAAGATAGTTGATTTCACTGCTCTGGCTTCTAATGGCAATCTCTTTGCAGGATACTTCAGAAATGATGGATTGAGGCACACACATAATGACCTGTTCCAGTCAGGAACTGAGACAGCCTCAAAGGGAGTTGCCAATGAGATCTATGGAATGGGACGTGTGAGTGTATTCAAGAGCAGTGTTGGTACAATTTTGCATTTATATCTTCCTGCCAAAAAGTTTTTTAAAAAAAAGTCAAGACTGCACATTTTGGAGGATTAATCATCTGAGATTTTTCTCTAATTTATCACCCACAGGAGTAATGTTCTCTTTGTTTCTGTTTTACAGGGACACCCACATAGCCTTTAAAAAGCATAAATAAAATTACATCCACACAGGCTGTGGGTCTGTGCAGCAGCTGTTCACATGACACTGTGTTTTATCTGCATACATTTAATCATTTTTTCCTGAGCAACTGTCTCAATCTGTCAAAAATATTTGTAAATAGATTCAGTTTCCAGTGAAATTTGCTTTCACTAGCACTACAGAGAGACAGGGAAAACTTATGCCCAGTGGGAAGAAAAAAAGCAAAATTGTTTTCCATTGCAGGTCGAGCAGCTCAGTCCTAAGGCGTTTGCCTTGATGACTGTGTGAAGCCAGTGCTCTCACTTAGCACCTACCTCATTTCTGGGACGAGATGTTTCATTTCACCAGACAGATTTCTCCACAACTGAACAAGCACAAACAAAATGGTAGGTGACAGAGCACAGCTCTGTATTTCAGTAGAGGAGGAACGCACCTGGAAAGAAGGGATATTTGGCATTTGTTCCTTTTTTTTACCCCTAACTCCCTGTCCTTCTCTTGTGTCCCTCCTCTATGTAATGTGTTAATGTTTCCTTCATATCTTTCAAACCTCCACAGTCTGAGGGTGCCTGGGGATTTAGGGACAATTTACTACGACAGCTAAACAGATGAGCTGGTTACTACTTCCTATCAGTTCTTCCGCAAATTCAGTGTCTGTGTTAGCCCAGCCTCTGTGTTACTGACCCTCTGGGTGCACAGGTGTGGGAAGAAGATCACTTAAGCCTTTCCAAATCCATTTCTGTCCTTTCTGTGAGATAACACAGATCCCTATTGAACTCATCAGACAGGGAGGAGCAATGCTTCTTGAGAAACTGGGGATGAGGGCAGGTACCATCATGATGTGTAATCACTTTCCAGTACTATCCTGGAGGAAGTTTGTTAAAGCACAGGATGCAGGATCCCTTTCAGAAGTGGAAACACACAGATAGGTCAGCACTGCCCACCAAAATGGTGTCTCTTTCTATTCTGACATCGATTGCCTGTGGGCTTCCACAGCAGCTTCTGTACCTGCAGTCAGAGCAAAGCTGAGCCCTTGGAGCTGTGGAAATCCCCATGCTTTGATTGCACCCTAAAGGAAATAAGCCTTACAACTTATATCAATATATTGAACTTTAACTCTGTTGTATAAACCAGAAAATCCAGATATCAAGTGTATTTTTAAGCCTTAATCTGTAACAATGAAAGTGAGAGATTGATGTGTTTGCTAAGGCAAGGGGACGTCTATGTGCACAGGATTACCTGAGGCCTTACAGAAGGATTTGCAGGGGGAAGCAGCTGGTTCAGTTGGTTGTGTAATTTGGTGGATGTTTCAGTCTGGTGAGGAGCTGGTTTTAGGGTAAATAGTGCAAAGAATGTCACTGCCTTACCAGCAACACCAAGCATTAGCCACACCATTTTGACATAGTCTTGAGCCTGCCCTTTATGCCTCTGAATTAGGTTAAAGGTACTTTGTCTCAAAGCTCAACAGTTGACAGCCACCCAGTCTCAGCTGAGAGGGCTTTTTTGTGCTTCCCAGCTGGGGAATGCTCTTGATGCTTCCAGCTGGGGTTTAAAGCAGGCACTGAGACAAGGCCCTGCTGGCTCCTAGCTGAGTTAAAGGCACTCTTGCATTTCCCAGACTCATGCCCCACCATATAAACAGTATGACCTAGCCCGGGCAATATGAGGTTCTTCAGACGTGCTTGTATTTCCATCAAGGCTCTTTGTTGTGTTCTGACAGCTACCAGGAATGTTAAAATGCATTTTTTAGACCAAGACCATGCAGTCTGTTGTTGTCAGAGCTGTGTGCAGGGTCTCCAGTACAAAAGTGAATTAGACCACTGATTACTTTGCTTATGGCTCCTTTGATGCTCCAGACTTGGTACTCAGTGATTGAGTGGCCAGATGTCCTGAAGCCACCGCATACAGCTGGACAATAAACAGTCTGCTACAGAGAAATAGCAAAGACCTTCCTCCTTTTTTAGGGTAAAACTGACAGTTTTATTGGCTGGCTCTTTGCCTTGATCGTATTTACAGTGTTACACTAGACCTATTTAAATCATTTCAGCAGCAAGCTGAATACTCTCTGAAAGCAGTCTTGATTCCAGCCTGAAGAATAGGTAATGTTTAATGGATAAAATGAGCTGTCATTTTAAATGCGCCACATTTTAATATGAAAAATAATTATTCCTCTGTAACAGCTCGCGTTTTGTTTGTAGGTAAAACACAGCTTTGATAAAGTACATTGCCAAAATGAACCAACTACTTTGAGAAACACACTGCACAAACAAATCAGTGCTTTTACCACCTGTGTACAAGGTACAATTTTGTTTTTATCCATAAAAGAATCTACTACAGATGTTATGAGAACTAGTAAAATCATATTAAAAAAAAAGCCAACAGAAAACCAAAACCTCAATAACAAAGAAAAAAAATAAAAGAGCAAAAAGAGCAAAGCCAAGAGCAAGTACCAGCCCCCATCAAATGGATCAAGTATTTGATGTATGAAGGATCCCTGCGGCTTCATCTGCGGGGCTGTTTCTCAGGCTCTGCTCTTGTGGGCCACCACTGCTCTGTAAGCCATCACAAGGACTTCTATCAACCAGTGGTGTAGAAGAAAAAAAAAGCTCCTCTTAAAACCCCTAAGCTCATTCCCACAAATGCAGGAAAGCAGATTGTGTAAGTGCATGTGAAATTAAGAGTGAATGTGGCTTGACTGGTTACAAATTAAACTATTGGCAGAACATGATCTTGGAAGATGAGATATTCCTTTACTCTAAAGACCAGATTTAGAAATGTTGTTCGAGGAAATGCAGCTACACTCTTATTAATATGCTGTCCTGGTCTCCAGCCCTACCTGTACCTCAACCCTACCACCCCCCGAGATGCTCCAACAGAAGTGTCAGGGTTGTTTCTGGGGAGCAAGCTGACAGCCTCCACATCAGTGTTTATCTTAGTGGCTGCATTTAATCAGAATCGTACCGGGCTTTTGCCTTTGTTGGTTTTATCGTTTTTACACTAATGTGGAGGAAATGAGGATTTTAGAACAGCTCTGCTGGAAAATGTCACGCAAATGTTACTGACCCGCGCGGCCAGCAGGAGCTTTGCAGGGCACGCTGCGGGATCGGCCTGTCCTCCGATTAAAAAAAAAAAAAAAGAAAAAAAATATTTCTTTGCTGTTATTCGGACACTTGGGCGAGAGAACTGCGGCGCGGGGCGAGCACGGCGGCGGCCGGAGCAGTGCCCAGCGGGGACAGCAGGTGGCGCTGCTGCTGCAGGAACCGGCGCGGCCCGCGCTGTCCGAGCGCTGCGCCGGGAACGGGCCGGGAAAGGACTGGGAAAAGAGCCGGGTCTTTCCAGGCTGGGGAAAAGGGGGCTCTCCCTGGATGCCTGTTGCATTGGTTCACAGAAAACAGGGGTAAAAAACAAGAGTTTTACCAGGGACTCGCTTCTCTGACTGTTAATCTCGTTTAGGGAAAAAGAAAGTGTGAAATATTAAGAACCGCTCAAAACTACCAGACTGTGTGTCTAAGAGTTTGGCTAAGCCCACCACCATAACTGCTCAAAACTGTTTTCATGTAACTTAACTAAGCAAAAAATGACAAAGAGCCAAAAGAAAAAACCCAACAAATAAACAAAAAAAAAAAACCCAAACCAAGCAAGCAAGCAAAGTCCTCCTGCCCTCTCCCCCTCCCAAAAAAGCCGAACTAGAACAAGACAACAAACAAATGACCCCCCCTAGGCAAGGATCTGTATGAGAATCCTGAAAGGCTTGAGAATTATCTCCATCCTCACCTGACTGGAGGAGTGCTGGAAAAATGTGTGTATATATATATATATATATACATGATGACAGGTACAGACAAAGACTAATATATATGAAACAGTTTCAGAGGAGAAGACAAGTTTGGAAAGAAAAAAGTAAGTATTGTGACATATTTCAGTGCTCAGAATATGACAGCAAACTAAGGGAATTGTATAGGTATTGTACAAGAAAGTTTATTCAGGTTCTCTCTCCAGTACCAAGAATAGAACATGATCCCATTGTACCTGTCTATTATCTCATCCTGTCTATGGGTTTGCACAACCAAATCCTTAACTATTGTCTGAGTTGTTATGTCTCACCTGACTTCAGTAAGTAATGACAATATATACCAGCTGTATCTCCTTATGTATTCCCCTCCATTCCTGCCAGTTCTTTGAACTTTTTGGGAAGCCCTCCCTTATTTGACCTGTCTTTCAATGGTAAGTCTTTCAATGCTAAGTCTTTTGATGATTTACAATCCTTTCCAGTCTCATGAATTTTGCACTCTTCTTAGTCCTGGTGGTTGCTTCCTAATAGTCAACTTTCCATTAACCTTAAGATCTGTTACTCGCATTTGTTGTTGTATTTGGGTTCTTAAGAACCACTCTCTAATTTAATTCTGTCTATTCTAATACACAACTTAAAAGAAATATGACTGTTTATAAATGAACATTGTATGGCACTTCTTTGTTGCCCTACAGCATGTTGCTGAAAAGGATCATATGAAAACTGGAGAATAATCCATGTGGTGATTTCATTGATTCTCCTTCTGGCTAGAATAAACATTTTTTTAGTAGCCTTAAATGTCTTTGAATATATTATAGCTTACAAATCGAGTATGATATAGTTCCACTTGTTTGTCATGTCAAAGGTGCCCTATTTCTGAATAAGAATGAAAGAAATCTGATGGTTCAACTACTTAAGCACTGAAGTGAGCCAGATTTTCAGCATTGCTTTGCAGCTGTTTGGACACCTCAGTGAGAAACTAGTGAGGGGGACCGCTGAGCTCTTTGCTATTTAAGGATATCACAATGGCATGTACTATTTAAGAAATCTGGACCCAAGTGGATGTGTAGTGTTTTTTTAAGTAAAAGCTTATATCTGTTGCTGCTAAGTAAAAGAAAACATTGTAAACCAGTTGTCTCTGGGGAATTGTACAGGATGCATGCACTGTCTGAGCTGCTATGTATTAGCATAAATCTATGGGTTAAATCATTATTTGTAATTTGAGGTTTGCCAAAAACCTTCTTAAGTGAGACCAGGAAGAAGATGCAGAATTATTTTTGTTTTGCATAATGAGCCTGGCTAAGTAGAAGGTCACCTCAAAGTAGAATTTTTCAAGGATACCAACATTTCCTCATCCTATACTGTGTGTCTGATAAAATAGCTGGGTCTTGAGATGTCTGCTTCACTAATTGAAGGTCATATTAGCATGAATGCGTCTAGCCTTGGCTGAGAGCTACCATTGCAATTTAACATTGGTTCTCTTATAGAGTAGAAATATGTTTTTTTCTAGAAGAGTTACTCTTCATAATGCAATCTCATCAAATCTAATGTAGAATGGTACATTTACATATCTCAATAGTTTAATCCTCCCCATTTAAAATAATTAGCAGAAATGAATAGAAGTAAAACCATGTGATAGCAGAGATATGTTGTGTGTATGTATACAAAATATTACACAACACTGTTCCTACAGTGAATTAAGACTTTGTTGATCTTAAGCAATAAAAAAAAATCAATTGGATTATAAGACAGAGCTTCAGTGAGGGTTTCCAGGATCTTAGAAATTAATGCAGTGTTCATGAATATGGAAAAGGTTTCCTTGTGGGATTCAGAAATGAGGTGACAGTGCAGCAGCTGGCCAACAAATCCATGTGACTGTTGGTACAAGGGTATAAATATCACCCACTGCTGCAAGCACAAGTTAAAGACGTGGCATAGACAATCAGTTTTTAAGTTGTCTCCTGTGCAAAAGAACTGTTGACTCAATCAAGAAACAGAAAAATAAAATCTATTGCTAAGTCTTTATTGTGGGGCCAGAGCGTTCCTTTGAAGCTTCTGGTGCTGGCTGCTGTCAGGAGCAGGACACTTCCCTCAATGATTCATTGCCCCTAATCAGGTCAGGTGTTCCTTATAAACCTAAAACTAGCACTTTACCAGATACTTAGGTTTTATTTCAGCATTGAGAAGTGCTCTGAGAAAGAAGTATGACTCAGGTTCCTAACAGCTGTAGATTCTATTCAAGCAGTGAAAAGTTAGGTGCATTTTTAAAGTATTTAGAGCTAATGGAAAACAGAGTCTTTTGAAATTAATCTCAGCTGATAAAATCATGATATTAAATCAAAGTTCTCTGTAACTGTGCAAATGCTGTCCAGCATAATTGGCTAGAATTGCTATCTAAGTGTTAAAATTATCAGTCACTTCAGATAAGCTGTTATCAGGCGTGCAAATTAGTTTGCAGGTAAAATAGCTCTTGACAGGTCCCAAAATTAAAACTGCCTGGTTTCATGTGGCTTTATTTAGTCCTACTCCACCAGAGACCTCCAACTAAAAGTTGTCTCTTTACTGATTTGGGCCACAGTGGAGAATTAGATTAATGATAGCTGGGATAGTAGCATGATAGAGTATGTTAGGAAAAGGAGATATTACAGCTGTCTTCATGTGAGCATCACTACACGACTCTGGGAGAGGTTTGTGTCACAAGCTGGATTTCTCGTAAAAACTTGTCAGTACAAATGGTATTCTTGATCAAGGGTTTGGGTTCTTTTTTTTTTCTGCATTTGAATGAGAATAAATTATGACAGTATATTTAGCATTTGTTTAGAGAGAATAATTTGTGACCCTCCTGGAGAATGCTGAGCAAGGAGATACCTCTGAAGGGATGGCTCTCTATTTTTGAGTAATTGGGTAGCAGGATCCCAAGTCAATTTGTTTCTTATAGAATCTTCCTTGTGAAAATCTTTGCTGAAATATGTGGATACCTGAGATGTGTCACCCTGAGAAAAATCAACACAGGATTTCCTGCAATTTAATTTTGTACACATCAACACATTTCTTGATTAGACTTCAAGCTTTCAAAAAAGATGTCAGTGTTTTCCTGCAGTAAAATTAGGACTTAAATCTTCATCCAGTTGCTTTTTCTCACAGCACAGCTCTCTGTGGACAGAAGCAGACAATCTGCACATGCTTTGTTCTCTATCCACATCCCTGGCATATGTTCAGTGACTTTGTATAGGCCAAAATATTTGTGCAAGCTCTGGTTTCCCAAATGCTGTCAGGTCAGAAAAATGGTTGACCAAGTTCAGGTGACTTATTTTTCATAGTTGTTGGGTTTTGTTTTGTTTAACTACTATGTTAGAAGAAGAAAAGTTTCACTATAATCACAATATATACCATGCATAAACCTTCATTTACACCTGTGGGGAGAACACTGTATTCTGAATTACGTGTCAGTTGTAGGAAGCACCCATCAGTTCAGAATTACAACAAAGGAGAAATGGAAGGCTGCCTTCTCTGCTCCCAGGTACTGTTCTATTCTGCAGTGTCACTGTGAAATATTAATTACATTTATCAGAACAGGATTAAACGTGGAATGAATGATTAATTATTTGACACTGGGATAGATTAAGGTTTTGTCCAGGGTTTATGTATTCATTAATTACTTGTTAAATCAAAGAGAGGAGGAGCAGTCTTTTCAGCTGTGTTGGTGCAGTGATTTGTGCAATTTATTTGGTATTTGAAGGTGCTTTCTGTAACAAAGTAATTGTCATGATAATATATTCTACTTAGTGTGTAGTGCACAGGTTACTTCCTTGCAGGTCTTAGCCTTTTACTTTCATCTTGAATGATGTTTTGAAAGGTCATTGACATAAGGGTTAATGTAACACACCCTTGATGAATTTTTGCTATCAGAGCAGAATCAGTATGCTCATGTTCCTCAGCAAAGGGACCCACTATGAACAGAGCAGGTGAGTGTGAGCCTTCCCTGCTGGATGGTTCCCTGCCCACTGGTGTGGTTATGCTGTGCCACACTGTTGTCATACAGGTCACATGAATTCTGTACCAGGATGTGACAGCAGGAGGCTCATATTCATAATTGTGTCTAAAACATGTATCTTAGAGTATTTCTGAGCTGATAAGACTTTCCAAGAAAATCCTTGGGAAGGTTCCACTTTCATGATACTGTGTACCCGGACATAGTGCCTTGTGGTGTTTTCACTTAATTTTTACTGGGCTGGTGTCAAGATTGACTAGTTACTGCTGAGATTGTTTGCATTTGATAGCACTTTGTGCATACAGAAATGCTGCATCAACTGATGGTTGCCAAGGAGGTTCAGCTTTGCCCTATCTTGCCATCCTTAACAGGAGGCAGCCATGCTGTTCTTCAGCACTGTTTATATTAAATAGCTGCTGTGCTGTCCTGCACTGGGACAGAAGGGGGACCTTGTAGTCACATGTGCTATTCAACCCTTAGCTGATACTTTGTGAGTGATGAAAGCCATCATGGACATGCATTTGTTTCTTCGTACAAGGAATTCTTCCTTTCTCCTCAAAAGACCAGTTTTCATGGTGTTCAGTATTTAACAAAGGGAATCAGGACAAGGTTTCCTCTTTGTGACTGAAGATTTACTAACAAAGCCAGGTAAATACTTATCCTTCAGCTCTTTGTTTTCTGTGTTCACACTGCATGTTGTTGAGAGCTCAGAATCACAAGCTGTAGGGTTTGAGTGCTGTAAGAGGTGCAGAGGTTGATTAAAACTGGATTCTGCCTGGGTCTACACAGATGTTTCCCTACGAAGAGAAGATAACAGAACTGGTCAGAAGCCCTGGTACTTCTAGAAATAAAAAATGGAGGAAAAAAACCAAAACATGTGAACACATTTGATAAGATTAACCTCCCCCAAACATCACCTGCCGTGCCCCAGAGAGCTCAGCTGGTTTGGACATTACAAGGACCACAGGCAGCAACTGCAATGACATGGTTATCCCTTCAGGAAAGCCCAGAATTCCAGGGCTTGAGAGAACATATTACCAATGTAGCACTGCTGAGAAACGCTAAAGAATGTGTCACACTGAAGATGTGATATACTGGATCAATAAATAGCCCTCTGACTAACTGGAAACAGTGGTGCAGATTCTCATTTCTATCTCATTTAAATAAATCCTTCAGTATCAGGGATCAAGTTGTGCCTCCCAGTGGTGCTGTGGCATGAAGGATATTCACTAGACTAAGTGTAGGGGACATTTTGGGAGAATATGCCTTTTCTGCAAAGCATTTCGAAGGCTTTGGAGGCTGCTGGATTTGTGAGTTGTCATATTTATTAGTCAATTCCCATTCCTCACCATCATTATTAAAAATGACACCACCAGTTTTTGTATCCTGGACTGTATTGTATTGGTCTGAGTAATAACGTTCTTTATTTTTAAGTTGAGAGCATTTTGTTTATGTTCTCTATCCACCAGGGAAAATATACTTCTGCTATTGCTGCAATGCACAAGGGACAGTTAAATCTAATAACTTAATCTAGACTTCTAGAAACAAAATTAAATTTTCAAATAAAGGCAAACTGACAGCTAAGGCATAAATCTTTTATTTAAAATAGAAAATAACCCCGTTCAAATGCAATCAGAGAAGACAGACGTAGGTAAAAAACAAGTAGAGATAGGATATATGGTGCATAAATTTGCTATGTCTGTGATAGATCAAACAGGGTGACCTTAAAAATATTCCTAAAACATCAGCTAAAATAGGAAATTTGCATATATTTAAATACTGCTTGTTAATGAAAGATGGACTAGAAAGAATGGTAACACTGAAAGGAAAATATAGCATGGGTGTAGTGTGCAACAGAAAGGTCACATTAGCGATCAGTGGCTGAAACGTAAATATTTACTAGTTTGAACCTGGCAGGAAGTTCTAGAAATAAGAAATATTATCTTCTGCTGCTTCATATATCTTCTTAGGTAAGATATTTTGCTGAAGAAAAAAGACCTTGACTCAGCAATGTTCCTAATTAACCAAATGCTTAAAATCAGACCTCCTCTTAGATCCAAATTACCTTAATGGGACTACTCACAGATGCAGTTTTACTGGAGACAAGGGCAGGTCCCTGTGATGAAGCATGTTATCAAGATCACAGAGTTTGCTATGAAATTTTATCTGCCTTTGCATTGGTAAAAAAAGATGTTTACACTCAAATTTCTCAAGTGTATTTCATTCTCTTTCCTTGGGTGCAATTCTGTGGAAGATGGTTGTGTTTGTTTAAGTGTGAGATCAGATTGCTGCCTGGGAGATGGCACTTATTTCCAATTCAGGGGAGAAAATGTAGCTTGTCAAGAGGACCTGATATTAAATCATGACGAGCTCTTTTGTGTAAATAATCTCCTTGGACAAAAAGCTGCCTGGGGTTTCTTGCTTCCTGCTATCATTCTTTCCTGGGAACCTTTCCTCTGTCACCCTATCCTCAGAGCAGCAGGTGAGCCATGCTGCTGGGCTAGGATGAGTTTAGACTCAGGTGCCCCGGTGTGTGCCCAGGTGTCTGCAGTGAGCCTCCAGCTTTTTCATCATATCCTCAGAATAGGAATTTCTCCAACTACGTCAGCAATGGCATAGGCATCTCTTGTTCAGCTGCACTGCCCTTAAAGAGTTTGAGACTGGCTTGTCCATCTGGTCATCCCTAGAAGTACATTGTAATTATCTCCAGGTTCTTAATAAATCTGGTTTTTCTAGAGATTTCCACTGTAATTGGATCAGTCATTAATGTAGCCCAGATTTCCCACTGTACTCTGCTGAGATTACATCTGTTCCCATACAGTGACCCAGTTAGAGCCAAGACACCTGTGTGACTGTGACAAAGGAAATCCATTTGTAAAATGTTATAAATATTTTGATGTACAATGCCATAATACAAGATATGTAGTCGGAGCAGGCAGCATCACCCAGCCCCTGGAAACAGCAGATGGATGTGCCAGTGGCTTTCCAGTACTACAGACACGAAGACTGATAGGCACAGGGGATTTATCCTTCCAATTTCCATGTTTGATGTTTTCTATCTGTTGCTTTGCTAGCTCATTAATGTTCTTTTGTGTAGGTTTTATGAATTATTTGCTTTTAAAGTGGTATAATTCCGAAAGGTCTTTTTTTGTATTCATTGCTAGGAAGAGTGTAAGTCATTGATTAGTGACAAATGCCGTCTTTTGAGAAGTTCTCTTAATCTTTGGGATGTCTGTTTTGAAGGTCACTTCCATTTATTAAAGAATTGCAACTGTACCCCTGAATATTTCATGAATTGCCAGTATTGTTTCTGGCTTTTGCAATACTCCAGCATAGGGAAGGAGACAGACAAGGGAAAGATTTTTAAAACGTTACCCAGAAAGCTACATACTGACCTAATATTACATTGTCGTTGGTCAAGTTGGATTGTTTCTGTCACATTTGTATGACATAAAACAGGACAAATCAAAGTCTGGGGTGGTGTATATGGACATGATGGGAATGCTGTCTTCACACTGAGTGTCAGCTACATGGGGCCCTTCCAGTTGTAGCGTAAACCTCTGCAAACAGCTGCAGCATAAAGGGTGAAAATACAAAACCAGACAGCAATAGAAAATAGCCAGAGGGGCTCGCAATAAAATTGTGTAGATTAATCACTGGATTCCCTTGAATGAGTGGCATGCTATAGATCTGGGGCCCTCTTCTTTGGCCTCAGTTGCTGAGGAATGTCATTCTCTCGATAAGGCAGGATTTGGTGCATCATAAAAAGCACAAGGCTCTCACTGTTTCTTGATGAGGGCTCTCTCTGCACATGGCAGGGGCCTGTCACTCAATAACAAAGGTCTTAGTGTCCACTGGTGATTCGTGTTTAGGTGTGTTCCATTTGTACTATCTCACTTCGTGGGATTGGGGTATTGAAGACCATGTCCTTCTCACTGTGGGATCATTAAATCCGGATCATCTGTAAAAGATTTGATCTGTGAAAGAAACTTTTCTATACATTGTTATAATAAAACAAGCCTTGGTAGGAGACATTTTAGAAATTCTGCTTGCAGGACTGCATTAGCGTAAAATTTAAAATTTGCCCTGTGCTCTCAGCACTCTGGAAACAGCTTCCAGGATTATATGAACTTTATTTATACCCTTTTCTTTAAACTTGAAACTTTTGGCTCCTTTGCAGACCAATTTAGGTTATAGAATCATTAGAGCTTGCTAATTTAGGGAAATTACATTTATTTGTTTACAAGAGGCCTGTTCAAAAATGATACACTGTTCCAGGGTGGTCTTTCCTATGGATTAGCCACAGTAGAGTATGTGTATTAGGGCAGCCAAAATCCAAGGAGACAATTAGCTTTTCTACCAGAGACTAGTTTTGTTAACATTCCCTTGATTTGACAGCTGGAATAGATGAATGTCATTACTGACCTTTTCAATTTTACAGCTTCTTCACTTTCATAATTCCAACTCCTGTAGCTGCAGCATGGAAATGAACCTTAATAATGTTCCCCAAACTCTTGAAAATGCATTACTTACCAGTTACGTTTTACAATACTCTAAACAGTCAGAACCTTTCATATCAATGCTTTTGAAACCGTAGACTAAATGCAATTAGCATTAGCAATTATGTGGTAGAAATTTCTTGACTGCTTTTGTGGAGTAGATCTGGATAATCAGGCATTAAGTATCCACATTTCAATATGATATATGATGATGGAAAAAAAATTTCATGAGTTTTAATTATTGCTGGGAGATACTCTCTAGGTTCTGCTATTAATGCCTTTCATTTAATGTTATAGGGTCAAATATTGCTCACTTTAGCAATGTGAATAATTCTACTAAAGTTAATATATGTAAATATAAAGAGCAGAGCCAGTTATAGAATGTAAATTCCAAAGGTACAGTTGTGTAAGCTGAGGTATCCCACTGAAATCAAAGTAATGACAAGATGCTGTTCTAGATGAGACTCTGCTGTTGTTCTTAGTGCAGTTAATCACAGTCTGCATTTATTTTAATTAAGTTCTAGTTAAAAAAAGAAAAAGGGTTAGAAGGGCTTCCATCTATGGAGAATTTGAGGTTAAGTAACTTAAAACCATTATTATGGGGGGCGTGTGTTTGTTTGTTTTATATACAAAGTAAGACTAGTTCAGATTTGACCAACTAGATCAGGTAAAATGATAGGGTTTATAATTGGAAAGCAAGGTGGAATTGTACAGAGTAGCAAAGTTAACCTTAGAAACAAGAATCCAAATTGTTAGTGATGTTACCTGGTGGGCTCAGGGGGTGGTTGTGGGGCTTACAGAGGAGTTCACCAGCAATAACCTCTTGCTCTTCCTCCTGCCTGGGAGCCTGGTTAAGTCCACAGTGTATTAACCACCTTTTAACATATTTTTACAGTCCTTTTGAAAGGCTTTTTTTCCAAGCTCTCATGTAGCTAATGGGTTGAATCTCTTCTGGGAGTTCAAATATCCTAATGAGATTAACTCATTAAATAACTGCCCATCACTTAGTTGCTGATACTCTCTTTTATTTGTGGCACTGGAGGAGAGAGCTGCCTCTGAAAATGTTAGCACTGCTTGGAGACGATTTCTCTTTGGATATTTTTAGTTCATTACATTTTCAACCCCAGAAAAGTTGGCATTCTTTTCCCTGACACACAAATGGATTGGATGATGCAGTAAGTCTTTCTCCTTTCAGACTGGTCAGGCAAAGGTCACAGGTTTTTCCACCATGACATTGCCTCCTTCCTTAAGGAATAAGATTTAAATCTCCATGTGACTAATTAGTTGTCTCTCAAAGGATGAATTTGTTGGTGCTCACACAGAGAATGGCACTGTTGCCTTCCATGGATCCCAAGAAGGAAAAAAACAAAGAAACTTCACCTCAAATTTTACAAATTAGGAACAACCCCCTCATTGTCAAATAAAATATACATATGAATATTTATGAAACAGCAAAAACCATGGCAGAAAACACAGGATAGCACTAAACCTGCACACTGGTGTCAAGGGACAGGAGATGTTGCCTCCTTTTAACAGAGGCGGTCCAGGTCTCATTTCTGCTGCCTTATTTGTGTCCCAGTGGTCAGGGGAAGTTTATGAGTGAGTGGATCTTTGGGGCAAGGCCAGGAAGGAGTTTGTTTTTGGAATGCCTCTTGCAGGGAGCAGATGTGCCTTGGCTTGGAGAGAGGAGGCAGAGGTGCCAGGAAGGAGTCCAGGCAGTGAGGCCTGGTTTGGCTGACAAGTTGCGGTGGTTGCTCCAGTTTCAAGAAACAAATGTTCTGTCCCTGGACAAAGGACTCAAGTAATGCCAAGCCTGTGAGATTCCTTTGAGAAGCTGGCTGGCTGCTGGGATTGCTGGCATACTTTAGCTTTAACGAGCCTGGGAGTTTCCCTGCACGATTGCTCACAGGAGGGCTCCAGAGAAATGCGGAGTTGTTGCTGTGACCTTGCACGTCCACATGGGCAGTAGCATGTGCACTTACAGGAGCAGCCTTTGGGAAAATAGCAGAGCAAAGCTCTAATTTGAGAAATCCCCACAGCACAACCAGCACACAGCCACGCTATTTAAGGTATTGTTTGAATGGTCTGAAGAAGTTAGATCTTTCTGTCTGGTTAATGAACCTACACTTTAAAATGAGATGTGCTTTTATGATGACTGATTAAGACCACACTGCTATTGTGATGACACTGGTGTAAAACCAAAAATTTCATTTATAGCTCTTAAGCTATAAATATATAAAACAGAATTACATGCAATGTTTAAAAGACATTTGGTTTTTTTTCCAGGCTATGCAGCTCAGCTGTTTGTCTACACAGTATTTCTGGTTGCTTCTAAAGAAGGCTCTGTCCAGGAAACTTGAAGGGTGTTCAGTGGCATGAGTCTGTCTTGGTTTTCAGAAGGTTTTTTTGGTGAGCAAACCTCACCAAAATTTATGGTTTTGTAAACAAGATGTGAATATTTTGACCATTGGTGAAGTAAAAATATAAACAATGACATCATTACATTTTTAATCCAGTCTAGTATTGGTAAACCATTTCAAATAAAAATGACCGTTGAATTAGGAGAGAAAGTACGAAAAAAGGGAAAGGATTTTGTCTTGTCTTTTTGAAGTCATGGTCTCTGGTTACATTCACCAATAGAGGGACACAGAAAAATTCTTAATTGTCTGCACAAGGACACAGTACATGTTGATCTCTAAGGTGAACAATATCTGAACTACTGAACCTACTAAAATAAAACCTTCATGTTTTCGGTGGTGGGGGGGATTGTGGGTTTTGTTTTTTGCTTGAGGTTTTTTTAAGTTAGTTGAACAAGTCAATTGAAAACAAGCAAAGCAATGCATTTTAGGCATAGCCATATTCTTGGTCAAACTGTTGGACATACTGTCTGCTATTTAATACATTACTGAGCAGCCTAGGCTGTGACCTTAAGCACAGATATTAGAACCCAAATTACACATATCTTTACTTCTTTTGCATTGTAAGATAATGTGTTGTACTTCAGAACTGTCCTCCACACCGTTGGAATATAATATTTGCAATGCAGAAGTGGAAATATTGGGGTTTCCTGAGGGTTTCATTCAAATGAAACAGCAGTGAACCACTAGTAAATGAAACAAAACAGAGGCCAGCAACATTTCATTGCTCATTTTTGCTTGTTGTAGACTTGTTTTAAGGACAGCAGAAGGAAATGGAAAATGAGGGAAACTGCCAAAGCCACATCTGTACCTATCTGTATCTAACATTATCTTTTATGTCAAATCATTATCATAGCCAGGAAAACCCACTGGTGTTGAGTGCCAGCTGTCTGTGCGTTACAGCAGAGGAACTGGGAGGAAAGACCTGGAGAGAGACAGTCATTAAAGAGAGGTGGTACCTCTGTCCTAGTGACACTTGTGGGTATCTGCAGTGTCCCTTTGGGACTGTGGCAAGAGGCAGAGTGTGGAGCTGGGAAGCACAGGGGGATGGCTTGGCCACACAGCTGAGTTGGGCAGTGGTGTTTGCTGCCAGTTCCTGTTCTGGGAGGGAAAGGGCGGGAGGAGTGTGCTGCAAGAGTCCAGGACACAAGCCCAGGACTGGCCCTGACAGTAAGCATCCCAGCACTGCCTTCTCTTTGCTCCAGTTATGAAATGTGTTGACTCAGAAGTCTGTTTAATATTTAATGTGAGACGGCACATTGATGCTGATTTGAAAGAAGAAGTGAATGTACATGGTTCTCTCTTTTTGCAGATATCAGTGATGACAGATTTCAATATTACATTTAGAATTACTCTGGGAAAGGATGTGCTCAGCCCAGGATGCAGTCCATGGTGTGGAGTGTGCTCTGGAAATGCAAAATAATAACAGCTTATATTAATAGCATAAAGCATTGATTCCATGTGCTTTGGTGTGAAGAACCACACCACTGATTGAACTTGGAGCTGCAGTCAGGGACTGAGTCACCACGTGATCATTTTTAGTCAAGCAGTTTCTGTATCATGGGCCTATAATTGCTTCAGATTCCTGTTATTGATCTCTTATGTCAAAATAATTGAACTTTATGGCTGACTTCTGATGCTTATTGAGAAATCATATAATTACTTCCAACTAGCTGTGAGTCAATAGCAGTTGAGTACATACCACTATTCAGAGTGCTTGATATATAAATTTTTTCCCAAATAAAAACAAGGCCTACAATATATTAATAAATCTAGCAGTCTGGATGCATGGTCCTAAGTTACATAATTACATCACCTAATATTTGTGGTACTTGGAATATCTCTTAAGTGGTTGCATATAAAATATATCAACTTCAGTCCCAGCCCTACGAGCTCTGGGACTGCTGTGCCTGCAGAGAGCCTGGCAGGGTCTGCACTGATGCAGCAGTCAGACACACAGAGCAGGGATTCAGGTCTTGTTGGTCCAGCAAATGCTGTGAAATGCTGGGAGCCAGCATGTTTTATTGTGCTGGGGCTGGTGGGGACATGTCCTATAAAACACAAAAAACCTCTTCTCTTTCCATTTGAAGTTCACACCAGTCTGGAAAATCCTCTCCTTTATATCAATTTCTCTTTTTAGCTTTGCCTTTGCTCCTTTGCTTATCCCAATAAACTGTCTGCAGCCTTATTTACAAACCCCTGTATCCAGCACACAGACATCCTTGTTCTTCTCCAGAGTAGACATAAATGCATAGTCTCTTCTTCAAAAAGCTCATACTTCTACATTTTCACAAAAACCTATTATTTTTGTTGTCTACAGGGTGGTGACAAATAAACAGTTGCAATCCTTTTGAACAGGCAGTTTAAAAAACCTCCCTGAAAAGCTGAAACACTTTTCTAGAATGATTTAAGATGAGAACTTTTGCACCCCACTGGTGATGGGGAATAGACTTTATACACGCACAGAGCTGGAAAGGAGCTTAGGTGATAAAAATGTTTTACTTGAAGGTAATTAAGACTTCATGTGGCCTCATTGAATAGCTTTATCTCTCAATTTCTGGATCAAATCCTGCCTGAGAAAGGACATTAGTTTTACTGAGTCTTGTTTCCCATGTATTCGCTAGTACTGGTTTTATTCACGTCTGCATTGCTTTAAGTATTGTTTAATTAATTATCTTTCCTTAAGAAGAATGAAGCATTAATCAGCCAGTGCATTTAGTACCTACTTACATAAATATCTAAACAATGCAGTGATTTGAAATTCTTTACACCTTTTTGCAGGTTTTTCATTATAATTCTTAGTGTCTTGAGGATGCCTTTCCTCATGACACTTTACAATAAACCTTTGCAAAATGAATAGCTTTCATTATGAAATCAATGATATTCCCTCTAAACTTCAGGGGCAATGTCAAAGAAAAGCTACTATAATTGCTAATGCTGAGCAGTTTTTATATGACCAAACTCTACTTTCCAGATGTCACAGCAATACAGCCATCACCTTCCTCAGCACTTTTGCCCTCCCTTGTCACTATAGCTCTCTTTCTCAAGAAAGTGATTGTCAGCCATGTCTTTTTCTGTTCTTATGTCTTTGCTCTGTTTTCTGTTTGAATTAAACCTTAAAGCTATCCTTTTAAGTAGAAATGGTGTAAAGTTTATACCAGTGACTCTGCATAGCAGGAAGCTCTGACCACTGCCTCTCCTAAAACAGGATGTAAGGATGAATTTTAATTTTGAAGAAAAAATGTCATTATTAAGAACTTGAGTTATTAATTTTAATTCCTTTTTGTTTTGTAAGATCTGCCGTGCAGACACTGAGTACTGGCTGTGACCACCCCTCTATACTCCCCTCTTCCAGGTACTATCTCAGGTGTTAGAGATTTCAATTTGAGGTAGGGTCCAAAACAGCTGTTTTAAGCAGCCAAATCCAGTGTGCTTAGTAGGACTGGCCCCTGGGGTCCTTGCTGCATGCACTGGCTGGGTTCAGGTGTAACACACTGCTCAGTTTGATCCTGCCTGGCACATGGACTCTGGGACCCAGAGGAATTGGCAGAGGACTTCCCAGGACTGCTGTGTCAGCTATAGACACATAAGTTCCTCAAAATTGTGACAAAATCTAAATTTGGCACATTTTCTGTAAAAGGGGGCCTTTGATCTTATGTGTTTATATATGCCAGCAACAGAGGGAATGTGGACTAATAAGTTTGGTAAAAGCTTTAGGAACTCAGCAGCTGTTCATTAAATGCAGACACTGTGGCTGTTCCACTTTTCAAGACCTTTCTAAGGTGCAAAACTGCATCATCCTGTTCTTTCTCAGAGAGACATGGTTTCCTTCACTTCCATTTGTTAAGGTGATCCTCTGGTTCACAAGAAAATGCAATTGAAATCCTATAAGTTTTTCAGCATCTTGGTATTCTCTTGTTTAGTATTCTCTTGATTATAAACAGTTTAATGTGTCTTCCTATTTTTAGTGCAGAAATAGACATCTGATTCATTAATTTGTTTGCCTTCTTTGAGGCTGTTGAAATGTCAAAAAGATGAGTTAGCTGCCCCTGGCCACAGTGGGGGCTGTAATGGACATGGTGACAGGCAGACTTATAGGAGGCTCATGCTACCAGGCATTACAATTATATTTCACTCAGGGAAGTTACTTTGACTTCTTTAAGTAACAGCTGTAGTTAAACAACTCTTTAAAGCCTGTCTTAACACCGTACATATTTAGATGGTTGATTTTTTGTCATAACCAGTGTACCATATCTGTGGTTGTCCTGATGCTCTGTTTCACTTCAAAGGCTTACAATTGTCTTATCTCATTTCCTGCCTTAATTGCTTTAAATGTACTGACAAGCACAACTGACCAATTATTAGTATTTTCCCTCATCTTGTCTCATTTGTTATCCATGATGCTCTTCCATGTTGTAATTACTTTTCAATTTTTCATGACTCAAAATAGGAGATGTACATAATGAATACAAATAGCAAATTGATTAAATGTAACATGCATTGAAGCATCAGTGAGATTGTCATTTGTTATTAATGAGAGAGATTTTTCAGGTGCTGGTGAAAAGGCTTGTGATGCACAACAGTCCAAACCTGACAGTGTAAGGCTTTGGCCGACTTTCTGCAGTTTTATTGTGATCCAACACAAAAAGAAGCTGCACATGACCTTTCAAGATAGATTCTTATTCCTCCATTTTGGTGTCATCTTAACTTTTAGGGCTTTAATAGCAAAACATGCTGATGCCTTAGGTTTTAACTTTACATTTTTCAAGTCCTGTGCTGCTAGTGTAACTCTGAAGTTTCCTGTAGCTCAAGTGCTAAGATAGTTCTCTGTGCTAAGATAGCCATAACAAAATCTAGTTTGCTCTCCAAGGACACCCAGACCAAGAACTGTAAACCTTCATCTTGGGGAGGGGGGGTAAGCTTGGGGAAATTCCATCATTGGCTGGGTTCTGCTTGGGGAATTGATGCTGATATCAAAGTGTGAAGAACTCGTGACCTGTCATTGTCCATTTTGGGATCCACTGAGACAGGACACTCTGGGGTACATCTGAAAACCTTTCAAAGAAATACTACCTTTTTCCTTTATTCTTGTCTAGTCTCTGTTTCTAGGTAGCCATTTAAGGCATCAATGGAGGTCACGTTAACTAGGAATATTCCATAAAATGGCATGTCACTGTATGGCACCAAATTTCATGGCCGAAGTAATTTTGTAGGAGTTAAAATACTGATTTTTACAAGGCTGAAATTAAATGAGGCCTTGGCCTGTTCTGGTGTCCAGCACAACAGTAGTCAGGCAGCTCATGCAAGAAATACAGGAGCCTGCTGTTCAGATCTCTGTGCCAGATTTAACCAGGCACACAAACACTTATGTTTTGCATCCTTGCTAAGTCACCAGCCATCAGGCAGTGCACTGCTCCAGAGCTGTGTTCCACTGCTCCTGGTCCAACTGGCTCATTGTACCTAAAATAAACATTGAAAATTGGTCTGCTATGTACTGGAGGTAGCTATTTTCTATTAGAGTTTATGGTTTTGAGAGATCTCTTCCATGCCAATGTCTGACAAGGCATGTTTGTTTGATAGCCAAAATTTTCTTTTGTGGAATGATGAAAGTTTTCTTCATTCTATTGCAGAGAAACAGATAGAAAGGCTTAAAAATGAAAATGCAGGAAATTACTTCCAAACTTTGATCCTTGAGCCTTAAAATCCAAACAGCTGAATCCTCATCCCCCACGTGAATTAATTTCACTGTGGATTAACAAAAGTTTGACTTTTTTAGGAATTGGAGCCTTGATAGTACCTTAGTTCCTTGTTGATGTACATTGCTTTTGCTGCATTAACTTCAAAAATATTTGCACCAGGCAAAGGTCTGACTCAGTCAGTTCATTCTAGCCGTGGACCATACTCAGTTAAGAACAACAAACCAGTTTTCCTTCCAAATTACATATTACAGTGTGAACATTAGTATTATTTACCTGAATCTAACAAATTAGCTGAAGATTAAACCTTGTTACTTAATTCTTTCCACTTCTGCTTTCATAACTGAAGGTAGAGATTTTATTAGCATTATTTAAAACAAAAATTTTGATCATAAAGCCTTTGAAGAACTAAATCAAAATGTTATGCAGTTGTTATACACCACAAGAAGAAAAGAATCTCTGAAATTCACTCTGAAATTAGAGACTTTAATCTGCATAATTTATACACTGAGTATTCATAAAAAGGAGTACAATTGAAACTCACCTGCCATCAAAAGTAAAAGGATGGAAACAATAGCTAAGACTGAGGCAGGAGAATGGTATTATGGATGTTATTTCCTAAATATTTGCTAAGGAATGGTTTCTACCAGTTACTGAGGAAATTAAGGGAAAGTGACAAAGCAACAATCATTTCCAAGTAATAGTTCTTTTTTTCTTTTCATTATCTGAGCTGTCTGCCCTCAGAGCTGCTGCATTGTTCAGATTTAAAAACATTTCCTGCTGCCATAGACAAGGCAGGGGCTGTCCAGGCAGGCAGGGAGGAGAGCTGGGCTCCTGCAGGGCAGCTCCCCCCGGGGCCAGGCTGCCTCTGCTGCTGCTGCCCCGAGCAGTGCCCTGCCTGTGCCCACTCTGATGGGGAACTGGGCCAGGCTCAGAGCTGGACTTGATGAACCCACTCAAAATTGGGATATAATTTTCAAATAAGAAGGTGGACTTCCCCTATTCTGCTTTTTGGTTTTTTCCTGTCTCCTAACACCCAAGAGGGACTGGATGGCTTTTTCTTCCCTTTGGAAAGCTTCCCTTTTAGCTCTTCAGGGTTCTTCCTCTTTGCCCTGCTCCTGGCAGAGGTTATCCTGGGAGTGCCTGTTTTATCTCAGAAGCTATCCCATTGCTAAACAGGAGTCCCAGGCAGGATTTACACCCTTCCTCTGGAAACACCAGAAGCTTGTGTCAATTCCTGCTTTTTCACATTCCTGTCAGCTTGTCAGGGACTATCATTCATTAAAAATTTAACAGAGGAAACCTGACAGGATTTGTCTCTTGGTGCTACAACAAAATAAATATTTAATAATGACACGATGATACATTTCCACTGAAGAGCTGACATTCTGCACTTCAGCACAATGGGCTAATAGTTCTCTTTATGACTATGCTCCCAGTAAAATGTTTATGCAACAGGTGGATGGACCAAAGCTCAGTGAACAATGCAGAGGCAACATCTCATGACTGAAGTGGCAGAAATCCCTGGTAATTTTCTCACAAAATATGACTTTTTTTGGACTCTGAATTTCAGTGCTCTTGGCCCAGAATTTTTAGGTATGTTTGCCCACATGCCATCCTCTTGCTGGAGCTACTACACCATCTCTCCAGACCTTGCAGAGATTCCAGGTGCTTGTTCCAGATGTATTATTAAGATTGTAGTGACAGCTGTAGGTATACCCTGCAATAAATTCTTTTTTAAATTATGAGTTCTAAATTCTGAAATATTATGTTGTTACCATGTAAGTCCATTAATTGTTCCACTGACAGCTTGTGAGACTTTGTGAAGCAGCAAATTATCAAGTTTTATCACCCTTTCTCTTCCATTTCTTCACTTTTTCTCATGTACAAAGTTATGTGGCTAGGGACAATTTGATTTGAGGGAGGAACAAGGTATTTTTGCCTTTAAAAATGTACTATTTTGATGTACCTATCAAATTCTGCTTCCTCTAGTCTTCTAAAGTATTTCTTGAACATTACCATTTGAAACTGGACTTGGTTCGTACCTGGAAAATTGTTTAAAAATATTTTTCTTCTCCTGGCCCTTTACCCTGTATTTGAAATTATGTAAATAACAAAAGCCAGCCAACAATATTTAACAGTCTGATCAAACTTACTGCTTCTTTAGGACTTGTATTTTTACTTCTTTGTTCAATAACTTGTGACACCACACAGACTGACCAGTTCAATGCAGGTTAGAGCACAGTAGTTATTTATCCAATTAAATCCAGCTCTTCTCTACACCCATGACTGGAAAATCTGCATCCCTCAGTCAAGTGGGGTGAAGACCAGGCAGTGTGAGCAGGCACTGAATATTCTCCATCCCACCTGTGGTGACACTGGACTGGTTCAGCTTGAAAAAGCAGATTGTACAGAGTAAGGGTAGGTGGACAGACCTGACACAAGACCTGCTACATTTCCCCTCTGAGCTACTTTCAAATCTGGGGCTCCAGGCTGAGTCTTCAGCTAGCAGTGCATCAAATATATGTATAAACATAAGGAACCTTTCCCTGCCTTTCTTTTCAACTTACAGAAATATTCTAATTAGTTATTTCAGGTGGGAGAAGGGAAAGGAATTTGAAGCAGGGTGACTGTTGATTTTGCAGTAGTTCTGTCAAAAAAATATATTCTACTTTTAATACACACCATTTGGAAAGCAAAATCCCTTTTAAAATGCTTCAGAACTCATGTCCTTTTTAATTGCCTGGAATTCATGGTGGCTGGGTGAGAAAGCCATAAACATATACAATCATAAAAACACATTTAGACAACCCAAACAGAATCAGTGCCATATTATTTTAGTTTATTATTCCTTGTGGGGTACAGATTGGCCTTCCTACTTTGATATTTATTTATACCAAGGAACTACAAGAACATAAATGCCACTCTTGGGATAATCCTAATGCTGAGGCCGAGCAGAATACACATTGCATCTGTCTCATTTGCAGTAAAATGAAGGAGTGTTTAGGTGTAATCCTGCTAATGAAGGACAAGTTGAAGGTCAAATGTAGCCTTCAGAATGAATGTGTCACTGTGAAGCTGAGAGAAATGTAATTCGGCAATAAAAAGTTTTCTTAAAATATCAAATAACTAAGCTGCAAAAAAAAAGAAAATGTAGTTCTTTGATTTTATGATTCTTTTTTCTTTGAAGCCACTCAAGAAATGTGTTCAAGATTTTAGTGCTCACATGAAAAATTAATGATGGGTTTTTGCTAGACAGAAAGCCTTTTTATTTTGTACATGATTAACAAAGAAAACTCAATGCAAAAGTGAGATGCTCAGCAGGGGGTGGTTCTCTCAGAGTCCAGCTCACAGCTTCACACCATAACATTTACTGACACGGGAAAATACCCACTTTTATCCAAAGACAGTTAAACACATCGGATGTGTGCAGAGCTGTACGTACTGAATAACAAGGAACAGATTCTCCACAAAGGAAAATGTCAACCAAAATAAACAAACAGCCTAGCAGCAGGCTGGCCCTGCGCTGCCTCTCGGCTGCTTCAAGTCTACTGCAGAGCCAAGTGCAATGTTAGTCTTTTGCTAGTTATTGTCAGGGAGTAGATTATCAGCTGAAAGGCTGCCGGGGGACTTCAGACAGTCTGCCTGCAGCAGAAGAAAATCCAAGGACGTGTAGGCAGTATATAATACAAGCCAGAGCTGCACTCTGCTCACAGGCTGGTTTGATTTCCTGTTCCTCACCTGCAAAGGTCTCATTTGGAGGGTCTGGGTACTTTTCCCACAGTGTAAAATCACTGAGTAAGCTCACATGAGCTTGTGTAACTGAAAGCATCCTCTTTTAACCCTGTCATTCCTGTGCCCACCCCTCAGTTTTGTAACTTCTTGTTTTGATCTAGTCAGCCAACTCTGCATTTTCTGGAATTCAGAAGGGCCATCTGCTACCCACACTTTCAAGAAGAAAGCCACACGAAAAGGTATAAATTTTACAAATTATAATGGAATTATAATGAATTTTACTTATTTAAGATTAAGAAAAGGCAAACATCTGTTACTAGTGTGTATTTATGATTTGTCTCCTAAATACAAGAACCTTTTATAAATAACTGTTAAATACAGCAATATACTGCAAAGAGCTGAGTGGGCTTATAAATCTCAGGCCAGACTTGGGGTTCTGATGTCAAACAGGAATGAAGCAGATCACTCTGGACAAACTGGACCAGAAAACTTTCTTTTCTTGTTATACTGAGAAATGGAGAATGACATTCACTCCCCTGCTCCTCCCATCCTCCCTGCTCTCCTACCCACCAAAGACCATTATGAACTACAAGCTCTATTTGCACATAGGTTCCAAGAGGAGTTTTGAAAACACTATGCATAAGTACTCATTAAAGGCACAGAAGTCTCTAACAACAGAAGTTTTTCATATAGAAACTTGTTTTCCTTAAAACTGCATTCCCATGGGCAGCAAGGATGGTTTCCCATGCAAGCTGAAGTGACTCTTGCTTTCAAGTTAAGGAAACCTGAAGAACATTTAAGTTGGTAAAAACTGTATAGGAGGATACAGGGCAAAGTGTCTAAGTTATGATTTCTAAATGGTAAGGAATCAGTTACCCTATACAGCAAAGCNTGAGTTAAGGAAACCTGAAGAACATCTAAGTTGGTAAGAACTGGCCTTGTATAGGAGGATACAGGGCAGAGTGTCTAAGTTATAATTTCTAAATGGTAAGGAATCAGTTACCCTATATAGCAAAAGCCAAAGCCACAAATGCAGCACCTGTGTAATAGCAGTTATGAGCCTTTCCAAAAGATTTCATTTTTTGTCTGATTTAGTTATAATTTGTTTGCTTGAAAGCTTCTTTTGAAGTTATCTACAGTGGTGGCACTGAGGTGCAGTGACTGGTGTACAGTTATAGAACCAGGCTGGCAGGATAGGATGATTGAACTGGCTAACTGCCATTTTCACAGCAACTGGTTTTCTTCTTGAGGATTTTTAGATCAGATCCCTGCAGGAACAGATTGAGAGGAGTTTTTATATTGTTATTATGACTGTTTTGATATTGCAGTAATGATTTCTTGATATTTGATAATAAAGCCTTGAGATAATAGCAGTGGAAGCCTCAGAGTAGCTTTCATAATCTATTGATTTTCTTGGCTTTTTTCAGGATGAATTTTTCTCTTTGCTATCATTGGTTGTTTGTTTTTTTAATTATTTTTGTGGGGATTTCTCTCAGTGCTTTTTCCTACCACACAGTGCTGCTACATTTGAAGTATATACAAACAATATGCTTATGTTATCCTGTGAAGAGCTACTAACCAAATACAAATACAGCCCAAGTTTGGTCCTGCCTCAATAAACTCAGTGATAGCTTTACTTCAGCTACATTAAAAACTGGATTAGACTCTATCTGAGAATTTCTGGATGATTTTGATATCGTGATATTATATTCCAGTCTGTAACTCAATATTTAGACAGACAGTAGGTTTTAGGAATGAGTATAATTTAAATCTCTAAATTGTAATCTCTCTAGAACAGGAATTGTATCACTGTGTGTAATCTGCAAAACATCCTATTTTGGCAGGGAAGGCAGAATTTAATGACAGATTTGTAATTACCACTGTGAAGCACAGAACTAGAGACGTGCCTGTGAGGGAGAGGTGCCCTGCGCTCCTGGAGCCTCCCACTCCTGGGAGCACCTGGATCCCCTGTTGCACCCTCGCCAGTCAAGAAGCTGTTTCTGCCCAGCCTTGTCCAAATTTAGCCTCATGCTGGTGAGTGGCCAGCCCTGGTTTGCCCATTGCTGCTGCCAAGCAGATGGCACTGGCTGAGTTTTCCTCACCTTTGCTCAGCAAGAGCTCTAATTTGTGTCTCCTTCTGCTCTCCAGCCAAAAGCGGCCATGAAGTCTTACATGTATTTATTCTTGAGACTTAGAAAGCTTTTTTTTTACTCTAACTGAGGTTGACTGACAGGCTCAAAAGTTCTTGTAAGGCAATATGACAGAAAAATAAGAACAGACAGACATACAGTAATGGCACGACCCTCATTTCCTTAGGAAACCAGGATAAAAATGAAAATATGACCTCAGACCCTTTGCTGAGGGCTTCCCCTTTGAAAGCCAGGATGAGAAAGATATATTCTGGATCAGAAGAGACACATGGAGATTACTGTATTCTTGTGACTATATTAAAGGAGTCAAGAAAAGAAACAAATTGTGAATAACTTTTCAGTCCTGTTAAATTACCATTATTATTAAAATTATTAATGACAATAATATTGTATTTACTTTTCAAAGGAAAAAATGGTGTCATGGTACAGTTACAATCAGAGAAGGATACTCTGGGGACAGAATGCACAGGGTTCCCCTGCCCAAGGGACAGACTGAGGAGGAGATTGCTCTCCTACAGTGGGCAGGAACCACAGCAGGTAAAAACAACTGAGAAAGCAGGCTGGAGTCACTGTCCCTCCCTAGGTGAGGGATGAACACAGCAGAGAGGTGTCCCATTTTTGTCTCAGGTAACAGAAGCAGTGTGGAGTGAGCTCAGGAGAGGAAAGCTCCATGTCCTACCCAGACTCTCCTCACCTACACATTGTAGTAGCTCACAGGCAGTTTGTAACCACTTAGGTGGCTGTATTAGGTGTTCTGTATCTGCATGAATAGATTTTAAAGCTTTATTGAAGCTCTTCAGTCAATTCAATAGTGACCTTGAGAGATCCTCTTAGATGTCCTGGCACTTGTGTAGTTGATGCATTTTCACACTAGACACTAAACTCTTACATATTGGAAAAGTCATTCAGTCTGTTAGAACTTGCATGGAAAAATACAAATATTTCATAAGGACAAGTGGGCAGATTTTTCTCAGGGTATTGATTCCACATTTTGGTCTACTGAAAACCTGCTGCTAAACAGACCTCCCTACTGGAGAGGCTGAGCAAGATGGCCATTTCAGAGAGAGGCTCTGGGGATTTATTGATTGCACAGGGAAACACTAATCATGAAATAGCAAAGATTGAGCATGCTGTTGCCACTGCCATTTGCATAAAAAGGTAACACTTCAGTGTTGGGAAGCCAGGACATTTCAGAATGTTAACAGAAGCTGTCCCTCACCACGTCCAGCAGGGCAGCAAGTCCCTCAGGCTGCTCATTTTCCAGAGTCTAGGGAACTGGGACAGCACATACATAATGTTGTCTATATTGTTGTCTATAACAAGTAACTTAGCAAATATATTTGCTATACCAAACACATACTGAAAATGAAACTCCTATCTCCAGCAATGTTGGAGTAATGTTTTCTCTCTTACTGGAAAACAACATCAGTTTGGGAATTTGAAATGGCTAATTGGTTTTCTATTTGATTCTTGTCATCAGTTGAAGTTAATTCAATTAATTCCAATCAATTTTTGTAATCAAGTTCTTGTAAACTTTCCTTCCTCCTGACATGGTGGTATTGTCAACTGCAGTTCTCAGTTCCTCACGGATGGGATTCAACAAGGGATCTCAAGCAGCAGTAGGTCCATGGAGTACTTTACCAAATAGGGTCCTGAAACACATCAGACCCTCAAAAGCCAGTTTGGCCTGCTGAGAGAGCAGTGAATTTACTCCTTATCTGATGAGAGGATTCAAATTGTCAGTTCAGTGGGAGAATTTTTCTGTTATGGGGATGAAAAGCTCAGGGGACCTCACTCGTGCTCAGTGGTCTTGTAATTAAATGTTGCACACTTGATGAGCATTGCATTGCAAGCCTCAAGGCTAATTTACATGTTACCACCAAAATGTCTTATTTTATTTTGCTTGTAAAAATACTACACAGGCATCATTGCAAGTCATTGCAAATGGTTTGTATCAATGATGCTTGGGTGACTCAAAATTACTAAAAGCTGTACATAATTACTGCTAAAAAGCCCTCTACCGAACCAATAATGCTTCCTCTACAACAGCAATTTTATGACTAAGATGGCTTGCCTGATGTGACTGACAATGTTAGGATAAACAAACAGCCTGGCAGCAAACAAAGAAGAGCTTTTTTTGGGGAAAAAAAAAAAGTAGTTTGATTCAATTATAGTATTACATGTATCATTAAAGTATGTCACTTTTCTGAGAGTAGCCCATAATTCAAAACAGGAAGGCAGAGTGGGAGGAAAGAGAGAAAAATTAAAGTAAATAGAGGCTCATTGTAAAAATGGTGAGAGATATGATGTCAATATAAGGTATTTATTGGCACATTTAAGTGCTTTATGTTGTAAAACTTGCTTTTAGTGGTTTGGGACACATGACTCATGTCACTCTTTACTCAAGACAAGTGAAAAGAGAAGAAGCTTGTCAGGGCTCTGGGCTCTATTTAGCACATATGCCTTTATCAGTTTCACATTCTGAGGAGGTTATTCCACAAATAGCATTTCCATGTAGGCAAATCAGATGGACTTAACTACCTTCTAATTCTACCTTCTAATTCTCTATTACTTTAATACTCCCTAATACTGACTTCAAAGCGATGCTAGAGCACTGCAACACTATTTATTGGAATATATTAATAATAATAATTTATAGTTTCATTCACTGTGTTCCAGCTCTTAGAAGAATAAACAACCTTGTGCAGATGCAGAAGAAAGGCAGAGAGATATTAGATGACTTACCCATAGTGTGCAGCAGGTGAGTGAAAGAATTAGATATAGAACCTCTTTCTTCCAAATAATCTCTCCTGTGTTTGTGCCACAGTAAAATGATTTTGCATATGTCCTGTCTCAAAAATATGAAAAATATATGCAATATGCAAAGCAGCCAATTGGACTGCCTTTTGGAATGTATCATCATTTATGAACGGCGCATCTTGAAACCTAAACAGATTGTGAGCAATTAATTGCAAACTGTCAAAGAGACTACAGCACTTTACTGCCAATTTGTAAATAAACCCAAGTATGCAAAAGGACTGGGGCAAGTGAGGTGAGTTTCTGTGGATAAAGGGAAGGCAATGTGCAAATGCAATGCAACACAGTTTTTACACTTCAGCCTTTAAGAATTTTGCTGACCCTGGAAGAAAATGGTGTGGTGCAGAGTCATTCAGTGCAGCTAGGTTTCTCTGTAGGTAAATATTTTACATAACCTAAGCAAAGAACTCCCAGCTTACTTGAAAAGCAAAAATAATAAAGTTATGTGCAAAAAGAAAAATATACTTTTAATGAAAACCTTGGAAAATACATGTGCATTTTTGTACCTTAAAGATGTGCTGAACAATGGTGATGATGCTGTGCAAACAAAGCAGATTCCCTCTATGTCCTGATTATGACCCTCAAATGATCTTTGTTATAAATATGCTCATGCTGGTGGCTGGCCAATACCTGACTGGATTCCTTATCCAGTGCTGTCTCGCTCCCTTTGTATCACTGCTGTTACTGTCCTGCCTCTCGTTGCTCCCCTCATAATATTCAATAAATACAATATGTTTGGTGCCACTGCTGATCTGCTGAGCCAGTCAGTGGCCAGCCCAGTGACTCAGGCCTGGTCTCAGCTTCAAAAGAAAAATGATGATGTCTGTCTTTCTAGGTTTGAACCCCTCCGGTGAACAGCATCACAAATATGGTACAGACCTTCAGTAATTACTGAAACAGCAGTTTGTCACAAGCTGCCTGCAGCACTGATGGACAATCTGCTGGCGGATATAGTTAGAGGAAGGAATATGTAAGAAGATATGATACTTGTGACAGGCTTAACTTGGATTTTTTGTTTCGGGGGATGAAATGTACGTGTGGAGACAGTGTTGATGAAGAACTAGGTACCCATATTCATTAACTATTCTTTCTACTATTTTGGTTTTTAATATATATGCAAAAATTACTCCATTGTAAAGAAGAATTTCACCTAAGTAGCAGTGACAATTACATGAAGTGCAATTTGTATCTCCTCAGAAGTTCACCTATATCAGCAGTTTCCAAAACAAGTAGATTTAGCCCTTGAGGAAGAACAGATCTGCCTGTATATCCCAGTCACCAGGGTGCCATGGAGGGGGTCCTTGCAATGCTCAGTAAATAAAATCTCTTCTCCATTCCCCCGAGCCTTGTACCAGGCCCAGAGCTTACTATAAAATACAGGCACTTCCCTGTACTCTGTGAACCTGAAAAAAATAGGAAATATAAAAGTCCTCCTCATGTGAAACAATTCTCTTTATTCTTTTTCTGCCCTAATCTTGTAGCACAGTTGCACTTGCAGAAATGACACAAAACACTCAAGTCCGTAGACGGTGAGGTAAATTCAAGGCTGAGAGAAGATGAAAGAAAAAATGGACTCTGAGCCTGACAGGCTTTCGATAGGACTTTTAGGAAATCAGCACAGCAAAGGATGTTGTTGTGGAGGGAAAACAGAGGCCCAGCTGGCTGCAAAAGTAAAAATCGAGAACTGAGAGGACAGGATTCACTGCTTCACCCCAGGTAAATCAGTAGCAACTTTTTGTTTCACAGCTTAATATTTAAAAAACGTTGCTCCAATTAGTCAATTGAAAACATTTTGTTTTCTGTGAGAGGTATTCTTTCCTCTCCAAGTTAGGGTGGTTCGCTTCCGGATTTTTTTTTTATAACTACATTGCTCTTGTCTCTAGGGACAGCAGGTTTCCTTCAGAAATGGCACAAACAGTTACGCTCCTCCAGCCTTTATTAACTCTAACTTTCAAAATCCGCTTTCCCACATCCCCTAGTTTGTTATTTTGTTTGTTGTACTGCTGGAGAGTGCTCGCGTTCCACCAGCAAAGGCTCTCCAGTCTGGATTTTCCCTCTCGAGTCCACCTGCCCCGCAGCTTTGCCGCTGCCGAGGTCGGAGCGGAGCCACTGCGGCCCGCCGGGCGCTGCCGGGAGCGCAGCGCAGCAGGAGCCCGCTCGGAGCCCCGCAGGGACACACACGGGCTGCGCTCCCCAGCGCTGCCCAGAGCTACACGGGGTCGTGCCTGAACGAGTACTGGGGGATGGGCTCTCCTTCAGAGCCGCAAACAGCTCTTTAAAACACCCGGAGCGCTCAGAAAGATGGAAATGTGCTATGTTCTGATCTCAGCAAGCAGCAGATGAACACTGGACATAATGACAGCCCCCCCTTTCTGAACAAACCTACTGAGCATCCTGAACAATCCAGCCTTAGCCCCTGACCGTGTTCATTAGAGTTATTTTGATGCACTGTGATGAATAAAGAGATCACTATCCATGAAAAGCAGAGTTCAGTAAGCAGCATGGCGCAGTGTCCATGCGCTGTCTGACACGTTTACCCCAATTACCAGGCTAGTGGTTTTCAGACAAAAGTCAGGAGAAATTGCTTGGTACTCAGGGTTTTTTCCCCCTTTCTCCTCTTTGCAACTGCAGTAATCATTTTCAACTGACTCTTTTTATCTTTATCTGTAGTTGCTAGTGTCTTTAACAGTTCAACCCCATTCCTCATACCTCTACCCCTAAAGGTGCTCCTGGAAATTGAGGAGGAGACCTGCACCACCCATGTCTATTGCCAGCAGGACTCTGCAGTGTCCCCAGCTCTGGTGAGGTGCTAGTGTGGGGTGAGGAACAGTGATGGTATCCCAGGATACTAATGCCTATGTCATGTAATGCTTGCATGCCACAAAGATTTTGGAGCATAGAATAGGGAGAATCTATTATTTTTTTTAGAAACAGCTTTTTTCCTCCATCTTCCCTTGATATCTTCCCTCACAATAGGCTTGTGGTGCAACGTGCACTTCTCTCCCCTACAAAGGGTCTGCTCGTTTTAGAAAAGGCTTCCAGAAGGATACTGACAGTACTGAAATCCCATTCAGTCTGCTTGATTTTTAGCAGCCCTACTCGAGTGCAAGAACAGAGAGGAAAATTTTCCCTGCTCTCTGGAGTAAGGTCCTCCATTACCATGTCACAAAAGAAAACAAGCTGCTCGGTAGCTAAGGAAAACTGCTGACTTTAAACCTGAGATAAGGCTCTATCATTTACACTAATGAACTCACCAGTGGGGACTTTGTAAAATTTTACAATGAAAAGTAGCTGTAGTCAGTGTTTGATGGAATTTACTATTTTACTTTTTTTGCTGAAGATAGACATACCTACTAATCATTTTCCCATTCAAACCTAAAGAGAAATGAGTGTGGGAAGAACTGTCCCAGTAGAAGTTCAAAGACCTTGTAAGTAATCTTTTTTTTTTGTTTGTTTTTTAAACTATGGGTTGGTCTAAAGTCTTCTGGGAAAGGCTATAGACACTTTTAACTGGTTGAATAACAAATCCGTTACTCAGAAGAAGCCCTTAATGAAATACTAATATTTCAGGATTTTTATTGTTTGTAATTTATCGTTACAAGTTAACCTCCTAGATCAGATAGTCCTGTCAGATTTGATTTCTGGTGGAAGTGTGCCCTGGGATGCACCCTGGGGTTGCCCTGTGATAGTGTCTGAGCCAGGTACCAAGTATGTCCAATATGTGCAGTGAGTAAGGGGAGGTATCTAATATCCTTTGTTATCACAGACTGCCAAAGCAGTAATTGACAAGTGTTAAGGAAATCTCCCAGCTACTGTAGGTTATAAAGACCTATTCTGTTCTGAGCCAGAATAAATGAGTCTGGCTGGAGGGAGCGACCATGCTATAAAACTAACAAAAATGGAAGAAAACAAAAGGATGAGAGTAAGCAAAGGGGAAAAAAGATGTCTCCAGCTAAAGGACTGGAAAACTAACTCAGTTTGGCATCCATGTGAGCTATGAATGAAATTACAGCATGCTTTTTCTCCCTCTCTGTTTGTTATTTTTTCCTCTGCGTTCTCCATTTGAGGTGTTTAAACTCCACATCATCACTGGTCCAGCACCTGGAAAAGGTGGCCAGAGAGCAATACAGTGCATGGGCTTCATTGCCTGTGACCATTCACTGCTGCATGCAGACAAGAAACAAGCCCTAATGAAATATTCCACGTGGTGGTTGTCCCCCTGCAGCCTTGTTTTCTATCTAAGGCAGCTGTGTTTCTGCAGTGCTGTCTCAGCTACCTCATCCTCCAAACAGTCGTGGATTCGTGGCTTTAACTCATCCCTTTAGCAGCAATTTGGGAAGGGATGCTGGGGTGTGTGATAGGCATTAATCCCCGAGCAGGAACAGCTCAAAGGAAACAGTGACAGACACTTGGCTGTGGGTTTAATGCTGCCAAAAAGAAAAGGACAGACAAAAAGGAAGAAAGCATGTAGCAACCGGGAGAAAAGTGTATGGAATGCATACATAAGGGACAGCTAGTTTATGGGCTGTCACTGAGGTATTTTCCAAGCCATGAGTCTTGCAAGCACTGGGAATGTGACAGACCAACAAAAAGGATCCATGTGAGAGACTATAAAGTGGCTGAGAAGCTGGTCTTGCATGCAACTGATCAAAATTACATTCCTCTCCCATTACATTACATCAATTATAGCATTTCAAGAACACATTGCATTTTCCATGAAAATATAGTCAAATCCATGGCTATTGTATCTTTGTCTTCATATGGATCATCACAAGATTTTAACTTCCTGGTTCCTAAACGTTTGTCTACCTGTCTCCTTCCCTCCATCCTGCCATCCCATAGTACCCAATACAGATGTGCAGAAGTGTTGCTCTCGCTGCTTTTCCTCGAGAAGAGCAGCCACTAGAGGGAAAGATGCACACGGAAAATTCCCCTCAGCACCTCTGGGGCTTCCTCCGTAAGTAAAAAAACCCCCAGAATTTTACCCAGCATTTGTAAGGTGGTCTGATTTTTCCTTTCAGATAAAGTACATTGAATGAGATTATTTTTAGTATTGTCGGTTGCACCCTACATCATGAAACACAGCCAAAATTAAGGGCCAGGGAAAAAAAAAATCATTGGCTAAATTACACAGAGGAGATTGGATTACCTGTTCAAACAGAGCTCTTAATTCTATGTATAAATAGAATTCACAAATACAAGTGCACCACAGTAGAAAATAAAGCCAGCCAATGGCCCCTAATAACCCTTAATTATTAGGAGTTTCAGTTAACATTTGGACAGCTTTCGTCTTAATTCTTTTAAGTTTGAAGAGGCAGCATGACCGAGGTGGCCCCATTTACAATTACAGTGAGCACACATGCTGTTCCAGCCCGTGCTGGCTTCAGCTCAGTGTTCTCTGGCAGCTTGGGCTGGGATTTTGCCCTGTTAAAATATAATTACCTATCTGAATGGCAACTAATTTCCAGTTTGAATTGTTCATTTGTAACAATGCACTTGTTTTGACAGAAGTCCATGACAAGAAAAACAAATCGAGCTGCTGACCTTGGCATCATTGCTCACTTAGGAAATTTTTGTACCTGAAAGAAAATCTGCTGATATTCCATGGAAGTTATAAATTATCTCATGTCATCAGTGAATATAGCAACAGAGATCTGTTGCATTCCATGCCATCAATAAATGCAGCTGTAAACCAGACATCTCAAGGTAAGACTGAAATCCAATGTTACTTTAAAAAAAAGAAAAGCTTGATAGTGCTATGGACAATTACGGTTGTGTAAACCAGAATGTTCAATATTTGTCTCAGGGATGGTGTTTTCAAATGCCCTTAGCAGTGAGCTAATATTCTTTCCCATTTCTAAAGCTTCCCTATTTAATATATATGGGAGATCAGAAGTCAAATACTGTATTGCAGGCAGGCAGTAAAATGCAGATGAAATTTATTGTTAAATTATCTTAATAAGCTGTGTTTTTCTTCAAAATATACAAACCTGACTACCTAGGTATAGTCCAATGAACCTTCAAGGTAGATAATTTGACATTAATTTACTGCTGCAGTCCCCACTTTGGTTAAGACCATGTTACTCTTTCCCCTTTGACCTTCTGGTTTGTAACTACCGGTATCCATCAAAAATTCCCACTTCTGAGACTTGAGTTTGCCACAAATGTGAACTGCAAAGGCTGAATTTTTATTTCAACATTTTATCACAATTTTTTAAACATTACAAAACACATGAAGGCACAGGGATAACACTAAGCTTATTTTGTTTGATATTCTCTCAGAAGAAAGATCTGAAAGTAAAAATCAGAACTATTTTTCAGTAGGAAGAAGTACACGATTAATGCTGGGAAGCAACCTGGTTTCATTTGATCAAATAAAATTACAGAAGGTTGAGACAGGAATATACACAAATGATCATCTGGCAGCTGTTGTCAGGCACATACCTTGGAAAGCACAGGCACTCTCTGGGTATCCACGCTACTGATGAGTTTTACCCTCAGGGACATCCTCTTTCTCCTGCAAGCACAAGTGAGCACAAGAGAATTCCCTTGGCCTGGTGCTGTTCTCCCCTGGCCCCTGAACCAGCCTGTCTGTGCCACTTTCTGTCTTTTCTCTGCTGACTGTGACCTGCACTGGCAGGCAAGTGGCACGGCAGGTCCCGGGCCATTTTTATTCTACAGTGTGGAACATTACAGACAGTTCTGCTGGAGGGCACCCTAGCAGTGCATCTGCTCCTGCTGTGCACTCTCTCAGTGAACTCAGCCTGCTCTTTGAGATGCCTTAATTGCTTGCTGTAGAAGCTGAAGGTGACACCATAAGCCAATCACCATAAATACATGCAAACCTCTCTCACAACAGCAAATCAGATGGTTGTAGATAGGGCACAGTATGGATCAGCAAGAGCTGTTTCACTCCAAATCTCATTTTCACACATCTTCAGACTTTGTAAAGAATCCCAGCAGATGCTTGGGAAGACAAGTATCTTAAGTTTATATGGGCATATATAAATCCCTGAATAGCTTTTTGCTGCTTATACTTCATAAACTAATATAGCAGTGAACAAACTGCATTTAGAGAATTGTGGACAAACTACATTTCATTTAAATCATCCAATTACTGACCAGGCCTTGCATTTCTTATTCAAGAAGGATTAAATCAAAAGGCAAGTAGTCTGTGAAAAGGTGAATTTATACACAGTGAGCTAAACTCTTGCTAAATTATTCTCTTGAAGGAAAAATAAAGGCTTCCAGTAGATTTCTCTATACTTGTTTTCAGAGAAGCTTGTCTCCCTTAGAGGCTTTCTTCATGAGTGAAGCTAAAGTTAAATGTGTAGTGAGACTGAGTTTTAAGGATGATTTTCCTAAAACAGTATTAAGGCTCACTGAGAGTGTAATGGAAGGTGGGTAATGCTGCTGCTGCTTTGTGACGAAATATATTTTGGTTTCTACAGATAAAATTTCAGTACCTATGAGTTTTAAGATTTCTTCCGTAAGAGGTAAGAAACCAGGTTATTTTGGTTTCTCCATAGTTTTTTTTCTGGAACAAAATAAGCAATCCTCTCATGATCTGAGCAAGATAGTAAGCAGTCCTGAAGTGGAGCTTCAGAGACTTAACAAGACTCATTCAATTTTTTCCCCTCCAGATTATGTCCAAGTTGTTTGGGTTTTATTTCTTTAACCTTGGGTAAAACATAAGGGGAGTTCTACAAACTCATAGTCTGCGGTCAATCTGTCAATATTGAGGTCAGGGCTAGTTACCACATAATGGACAGTTCACATATAATTTGTCATATCCACAACAGTTTTTTCTTAAAAGCAAGCACTGAAGAGCTCTGCTTGATAAATATGTCCATTTAGACTAACATCTACAACATCTATTACAGTTTATTGACACCTTGACACCATTTCCTTTGTATCTCAATGACAATGGCCCTCTTGTATCTCAGTGACAATGACTAACAAGGCAGTTTATAATTAGATGGGGTAACTTAATTCCCGGCCCTCTGTAAACATCTGGATTTGCAAACCTCCGCTCCTAGATGGGGAACTCTTTGCCACACACCACTAATTATGCCATGTGCTTATGTATCAGTCCCTACATCCTCCTGCTGAGCATCTCTTCTTTGTTCCCAGTACGAGTCAGAGACTGTTGTCAATACAGAGAGAATCAACACAATTGCCTAGCGCTGCATGTGACATTTAATGAAAATGAAGTCAGGTCTAATTTGCATGGCAGGTGTTACTTTATTACAGCCAGAGCTGCAGAAGCTGGATGCTACAGTGCTAGTCAAGTGTGCAAGACTGAGAGTTGCTGAAAACGAGGGCGTCTGGCACGGGAATTTTGGCACCCCCCTTTGTCTGCCTGCTCACCTCCTGTGTGATTTAAAGCGACAATTTTGTTTATTTTTCCAGTTTCCCCTGTTCTTGTTCTTTCTGGTAACTCCATCCACCATAGCCCTTGGAGTGGTCAAGGAGGTTGGGGGTAGAAGGCCCACCCAGCCTCCTGCCAAGGGGTCACCACACCAAACAACTTCCAGCTCTGGCAAACCCTCCTGGACTCAAAGCCACAAGATACATCTAAAGAACTCTATAGCACAAGAGAACTGACTTCTGTCATGCACAAGAAGTGTCTAACAAGAAAAATACATGAATATTTTTTATTAGTCATGTGTTGAAATAACATGTATTTTTTTTGAGTCAAGCACTCAAAATACTTAGAAGGGCAGAGTTGTGCTCCTTCAGTTTCCATTTCCCCAAGTCATTTCACCAAAACTGACAAGAATGCAAATTGCTCATTTTCATTAATTTTTATTTGGTTTAGTATTATTAATACTCCTTAGAAATCTTAAGTTTCTGATTATGATTTCGGGCACAGTTAAGACTGTCAGCAGCAATAATTCATTGAAAATCTTAAGCTCATGTCTTGAAGTAAAACATAACACACCTTCTAACCGGTTGTGGCTCCACCCACTCACTTTCTGCTTCTCAGGAGAATTTTTGTTTCTGTTTTATTGTCTCCCCAGCTCCTCTCCGACCACTGTCTTTCCCCTAAAATCATTTTGCCACTACATTAGTTTCCAGACTGCTTCACTGCTGAACATCTCAAGTGCGGGGTATTTTGACCCTCCCTGAGGAGGCTCCTGATGCCATTGGTTACTGCTACATGCCGTCCCCTCACAGTCAGCCAGTACCAACCCACGAGCAGACTCTGTCTGAACAACTTTACAGACACGCATTTAACTTAGCAGAGCAGTTCCATGAATAAAGTTTTATTTATGGCAATTTTCAGAGAGAGAGAGAGAGAGATCGCTTTCCCAGGTAAAAAAACTTATGAATCACACAATCGGAACAGCACAATAAAATAAAGTAAAGCCTTTACCAAAATTCATAATGATTTGCACTGGAGCCCAGTTTTGGATGGCATTCAGTTTCCCAGGGAAGACGCTACAAACTCCACAAAAGTTTTTATCTCTGAAGTTTAGAAAAGAACTAAAAGAACTCTGTTCCAGTCGTTTGTTTCTAATCTCTTCATTTACAATCCCGGGTGATGATTTTTTGATGATGATGATCCAGAACGAATACTGGTCAGACGTCCACTGAGACAAAGCAATCTTTGCACTTTAGGAAACAACGACGGCCCTAAGGGCGCGCTGCGGGCTGGACCCACGGCGGGGCAGGGCACGGAGTCCCGGCCCGGACGGGAACTTTCCCTGTCAGCGGGGTGCTCTGCCGGCCAGGAAAGGCTCTAGACGCTGTCGGAGTTTCTTGCTCTGGAAGGCTTGCGGTTTGTTCCTCCCCGGGATGCGAACGAGGCGGCTGAAGAAGACAGCGGCGCCTGGACACTTCTGAAAAGGGGACCCGTGGCATCCCATCCCTCGGTGCGATCTCTAGAGGGACGGGCGTGGGGTCGCAGCCGGTGAAGCGCTGGCTGCTCGGAGGCGGCGGCAGGCCTTTGCCCCGCCAGCAGCCCGCTCCCTTCCAGCCTGCCTCGCTTAGCTGCACCGCGGAAAGCCGCGGCCCCACTCCGCCCCGCGAGCCCTCAGCCCGGCTTTGCCCGACGCGCCGGTCCGAGGTGCTCCGCGAGGGTTCTCGAACCCCTCCCCGCCTGAGCCCCGCGCGGTGCCGCCGCGTCCCGGCGCTCCTACCTACGCGGTGCGGGGCTGCGCGGTGCGGTGCGGAGCGGGCGGCTGCCGGGCACCTGCTCCCGCGCCCGCGCCCGCGCCGCCCCAC
>VZRF01000187.1:1691147-1756462 GCA_013396875.1 Vireo altiloquus
GACCGGTGGCGGGGCCGGGCCGGGGACGCGCCGCCCCACGGGGCTCTGCCCGCGGGAGGGGCCGTGCTGGGGGCCGGGGGCGGCCGCGGGGCTGGGCGGCGGTGGCCCCGCGTTGGTGCTGACGGTGCCCTTCCCCTCCAGGTACTAGTGAATATCGGCAGCAACTTCGACTCGGAGCGGAGCACTTTCATCGCGCCCAGGAAAGGGATTTACAGTTTCAATTTTCACGTGGTGAAAGTGTACAACAGGCAAACCATCCAGGTCAGCCCCGAGCGCCGTCGCCTGGCTCCGCGGGCACCGCGGGAGGGAGCGGACGGGTCGGCGGCCCGGTGGGGACAGGGCCGTGCGGGCGGCGGGGCGGGACGTGTCCCTGAGCCGCCGCGGGAGCGCAGACCTATGGCGATTTTCCGCTCTCAGGGGGCTGCGGAGCCCCACCAGGCCTCCGCTCGGCCCCTTTCCGCATGAGCCGTCCCGGGATGGGAGGTCGCCGGCCGCCTGCCGCCCCCTCCCAGCTTGCCTGGGCACTCGGGCTGCCGAGTGCCGTGGAGCGCCGGCCGGAACGTCCCTGCACAGAGCCCGCAGGAACCGCGGCCCCTGGCGGGCTTCTCACCCGCTCTCCTCTGGCAGGAGGTTTCATAGGGATTTGGGGTTCAGCGAGGCGCCTATGGCGTGGAAACGATAATGAATCTGTGCATGTCTATGCAGCTGCTCTATACCTACCTGCCTTTTCTATGGGGTTCAATGCATATGCTCCTCTAGGTAGGGTTAATAAATTACCGGCCTGAAGCCAGGTAGCATAACCAAGATGGGAAATCTGGCTGTATAAAGATGCACTTTGCAAAGGTGAATGGACAGCTATATAGCACCGTTCTGGTACAAGTGGTTTAACACCTTTAGATTGGGCAGGTAGTGTATTATTAACGTGGGGTACAAAGTCCCGGGATCGTTAGTGCGAGCTTAGCAGAGCTTTTTGACTGTGTTGTGGCATATTGTCTTTGGTGCCTAACAAAGGAAAACTACCCCTTGAATACACTTCAAAGGCCCTGACTCCGGCGGCTGTGGCTCTGCTCCTCGCTGTCTCTGAGGTTTCGCATAAAGCCATTTTTCAATAAGTACAAGCAGACCTCTTTTCATAGCCTGAAAACACAGGCACCCTATTGAAATTCTCCAAAATAGGATCAATGTCCTGCTTTATATGCACCGGGTGTTTTGATGTGGTTGTTGGTCTAAAACAGTGGTGAAAGACTTCTTCCTTTGGAGTACATACCTTAGCTGCGTTTAGATTGGTATTTCTTTTTTATGGGGCTGGAGTTTCAGCTGTCAAAAGGGGCCTTTTCTTAGCTAAGCATTTTGCCTGCTAGGCGAGCCCCAGCGGTGTCATTGTCTGACTTTAATTGACAGAGGGCTTTGTTTTATCTTGCTCTTTAGGTGAGTTTGATGCTAAATGGGTGGCCAGTGATTTCTGCCTTTGCAGGGGACCAAGATGTGACCCGAGAAGCTGCTAGCAATGGAGTCCTGATTCAGATGGAGAAAGGAGACAGAGCTTATCTAAAACTGGAGAGAGGAAACTTGATGGGAGGCTGGAAGTATTCAACATTCTCTGGATTTCTAGTGTTCCCGCTTTAAATCACTTCTCATCCAAGAAAAGGGAGAGATCTCTTACAAATTCCCAAGTCAGAGCTGGGTTTGAAGAGTCATGGACAGCAGACTTTTTACGTTCAAATATTAAAGAAGCTTAATCCTGCTTAGGTTTGTGTACATCTGCTTTGAAGAATTACTACTTATTTTTGTTGTGTTGCAGCCAACAGGCGGGAGACACTATAATTGATCAAACCCCCATTTATATTCTTCTCTCTCCTCCCACAAAATTAGTTCCCATCTCTGTGTCATTGGTGTAATCTGCCATTGTTGCCCCATGGCTTCTGCCTCACACAAGTAGACTTTAGATATTTTCATTGTCCTTTACAGCATATTTTGTAGTTTTGTTTTTAAAACATGTTAATCTTGACTCTTTCTCTGAGTTTAACTTTTAAAAAAAGAAAAAAAGCAAAGTATTTTTTGAATACATGGATGCCATGATGGAAGGGAAAATGCAATTCTTGCTGTGTACTGGCTGGCAAAAGGAAAAATTTCTACATGAAGAACTATCCACAGCCAAGGCTGACTAGAGTATTTCAATATTTCTATGTAATTCTGAGTGATTGTGAAATTTAAGGCTGCTAAATGTTTTGATGCTTGTTTTGCTCTTGTACAACGTGGCCCAACTAAACGCCAGGAAGTATATTGAACTTTTACTATTACTCTGTAATATATGTGTGAATATCGAAAATTAATTTTTGCTTTAATTCAATAAAGTTTAAATGGGACTTTTATTTTTCTTAACCAGAAATAAGGTTTCTCAATGCAGGTAGGCGGGGGGAGGAGGCTCGGAGGGGTCCCAGGGCTGCTGTAGTGGGAGCGGCTCAGGGGTGCAGCCCCCTGGCCCCCCCTGTCCGCAGCTCCCCCGCACGGATCCCACAAGCCCCGCGGGTGGTGCCGGCAGCCCGAGCGGACCCGTCGATGGGAGGAAGTTTCACGCCGTCTCTGATATCCACTTATTTATAGCATTTATCTGTACTATATTCTCTAAACCAGATCGCATTTTATACGGCCGCCTAAAACCACCTGACCATGTGCACTCGATGCTGGTACTATTGATTCGCTGGTATTATTTGTTTACCGTCTTTTGAAGATATAAATGCTATAATTTTGCAGTATTCAAAGAGATTACTACTTTTATTAAAAGGTGCGTACCAAGGATTTGATTGTATCTAAACTTTAATGTGAAATAAATCGGTGAAAAGACCCCCGGGCTGTGTGCGTGGCGCGGCGGCGGCCGGCGCGGTGCTGCCCCGGCTGCGGCACCACCGGAGCTGCGCGAATCCCCGGCTCCTGGGACGGAATTTAATTAGCTCCAAGAAGGGGGGGATTAATACGAGCACAATAAGCAACGCTTCTCGCTTTATTCGCAGGTTCTGCCCTGGAAACAGACCGGCGGGGCGGGCGGGGACGCGCTCTGCGAGGGGCGGCGGCGGGGAGCGGGGTCGGCCGGAGCCGGGGATGGCCGCGGCCCTTGGACTCCAAGTGGAATACACCAGCCTGCTGTCAGCTCCTGCTCCTCTGTCACCCTGTGGCGCAGAGGCCAAAACGCCTTCTGGCCCCGCGGTTGCCGCCTGGCCCAGGCCGTGCTCCGCGCCCCGCAGGAGCAGGGAAGAGCCGGGCCGGCCCTCCTCAAGCCCCGCCAGCAGCTCTCCGGGAGCCTCGGCACCTGCAGCCGCTGGCCAGGAGCCGTGCGAGGGAACAACCGAGACTTATGAAGAAGGAATAATGATGGAAGGCAGCCGGGCCGTGCTCACCTGGAGTTACAAACTGCTCAAGACAACCCACACGTCGCATTCTCCGGCCGCACGCTCCTCTCTCAGCGTGAGACTCTTCATCACTGTCCCCTGCAGCCTCTCACACTCGGCCGCCACCCTCCCGCCCGGCTGCCAGCCCCGTGCCCCCTTCGCGCCCTCCGCACTCGGAGGGTATGGTCAGGGCGAGCGGAGACGCCCTTGCCTACCGTGACCGCGGGGAGCGGGAAATGGGGGACAAAAAAGGCGGGAGGAGGGAACAAAAATTACTAGGATGTAAGGGAAAGGACGGCGGCCCTGTGCCCTCCTCGTCTCATCGCGCCGGAACTAGGCAGTTTTTCCCGGCTGGGCCCGCCGCGGGGGATCCCGGCGATCGCCGCAGGTGCGGGGACTGATGATGCTGATGCTTGTCTTTTGTTTTTTCCTTTTCCCTCCTCTCCCTTAACGCGAAACGAATAAACCCGCCACCTTCCGCTGAAAGTTTTCCCCTGGTTCTGAGCGTCTCATTAATATTGTGCAGCTGGAAATTACATTACTCCGATCGCAGCAAATCGCTGCTCTGCGGCTGTTACAAAACGCCGCCGTGGCTGCTTGAAACGTCCTCGTCTGCTCCGCGCCCGCGCATCGAGCCCCCCACCCCCCTCAGTGATGCTCCCCTCATTGAGCCCCGCACCTCGGGGCCGCCCGGAGGCCCGGGCGTGGGGCGGGAGTTGCGGCGACCTGGCTGATGAGGTAAAGCCGCCGCCGCCGCACCGAAGCCCCCGTGGAGCTCAGCCGCCTCACCGGGCCGGGGAGCCCNCTCGGAGGGGCGGGCGGGTCCCGCTGCCTCCCCGCCCCGGCTCGGCCCGGAGCTCCCTCGGCCTCGGTGCCCGGGAGCGCGGGCGGTGCGTCCGAGCGGCGGCGGAGCTGCTGCCCGGTGATTTCCTTCAGCAGAAGCGCTGTGTTTAAAAACAGCCCCTTTCTGCCAACCCTGCGCCCCCGGCGGGCAGGGAGAGGAAGGCCGTGAAGGTGCCCCCCGATCGGGCTGGAGGGCGGCCGGGAGGAGCCGTCCGTGCCCAGCTTCCCGGGCCGGCGCTGCCCCGGCGGGGCGGACAGGGCGCGGGGCAGCCCCAGGCCAGCCGGCCGCACCCACGCTCACAGCCACCGCCGGCTCTGCGCGTGGCCGGTGCTTTGGCCCCGTGTTTATGGTAAGGAAATGTTAAACGAACGTTAGATTGCACCTGCTCGGAGCCCGTTCTCGTCCTGGAAACCGCCCGCACCTGGGCGGGCAAGGCAAGGCCGCTTCCCTGCCTGGACAATGCCGGGCCCCGCGACCCGCAGGGCCCTGGGCGGGTCCTAGGAGGAAAACGTGCTCTGGGTGGGTGACCAAGCCGAAGGAACTGGACCTGGGTGCCATTTTAAGCGGCGGAGCCGGACAGGCCCCGGGGTCTGGTTGCAGGCACTGCTGTCCGGCCTGCGCGGGGCCGGAGACAGGAAAGGGACCAGCTTTGCCCGGCAGCCCCGCCACGGCCGGTGAGCAGCCACAAACGGCCCCGCCAGCAAGGGGTCCCTCTTAGGGAGGCCTCAGGTCCCTCTTAGTGTCCCCTCAGGGCTTCGGCGGCCTCGTCCCCGGCCCCCGCGGCCGTGGCACTGCTGGGCTACTCCGGGTGCAGGGCCGCGCTGCCCCCAGAAATGAGCAGCCGCTGCTCTGTACCCTGCCTTAATGTGTTTTCAGTTGATGTATGTAATGTCTGATTGAATTTATTGCTGATTAGCGTTGAGCATGAGTTTACACAACAAGAAATTATGTTTCATTCAGTTCATTAGCGTGTCTAGTGTTTGCCTTATGAGCATATCACTAATGGTAATGACCAATGTTGATTGATTTCTAATGCGAATATAATTACACAATGTAGGGGAATTAAAGGGAAAATCCACATTTTTAATTGTTGGGTTTTTAGGGACTGCGTGTGAGGGCGAAGGGGGTGGAAAGGGGGAAACAAACCAACTCTCCTCTGCGCAAACGATGAGAAGGTACAGATTAATGACTCCAGCAGGAGACGGGGAGTTTGGTCCAACAGAAGAGCAAGTCAAATGCAGTTAACTCAGGGAATAGTTAATACACACTCGACATTGCAAAACATAATTTCCCCTCGTCTGCCCCCCAGGTACATCTGGAAGCCCAATAAGTTCGTTTGGAAGCGGCCGTTCCCGAGGAGCCGGCGGAGGCAGGGCTTCGTGCATGGCCGGGCAGCCGGCTGCTCCCTGCAGCCCCGCCGGCGGCTGCGCGGCTCCGAGGCAACGCCGCTGCCGAGCGGGGAGAGCTGCGCCCTGCCCGGGGTCAGCGGGGCGGCTCGCCCAGCTCTGCCCGCGGCAGTGCCGCCCCCGGCAGCGAGCGCCCTGCCTCATCCTTCCTGCGAGCTGGAGACGGAGACCAGCGAGTGCTGGAGAGCCCCGGCTGGTGCCCTGCGAAGGGCTGCAACAGGTACGGGGAGCGGAGCGGGCACAGGGGGGGATTTGAGAGGCAGGGAGGGGACTGTGAGAGTGCTGTGAGGACAGGGCATGAGAAAGTTGGAAGCAGCTTGTGTACTCCCTCTGGTCTCTGTGCTCCTGAGGGTGACCCCTGAGAATGTCCTCTCCATTTAAAAGGAAAGGTGGTCTAGGAGGGAAGAGATCAGTGTTTTGCTAGACGCATCTCCAGTGGGGTGTGCAGAGGGAGAGCAGTCAGGCTCAGGTTCTGAGGAAACCCCTGTAGTGCAGAAATCCCGGGTGGGATTTCTACACTCGTAGAACCGTTTTTGTTTCACCCTCAGACAGGGTCAGTGAGGGAAGCGTGATGTGTATTGTGCCAGCTAAGAGTTGCCAAAAGGCCTCTCTTTTTGCTTGCCCGAAAAGAAAAGAGGCCTTGTGGTTTTTTGGAGAGTGAAACAAGCTGTGTGCCTTGCACGGGAGGAGGGGTTTGGGGCAAGGCTAGCAGTAATCAACCACTTTTTCTGGGGGCACTCGCTGAACATCCATTGTGGGCTGGAGGTGGTGATGCCTGCATTGGGTGCACTTCTCCCACCCTCCACTAGCACCTCCTTCCTTCCAACGATGTATTCCTAGGATACAGGGCAGTGGGGTTCCTCTGCTCCGGTGGTCCAGAGTCAAAAGCAGTGTTGGTCCCAGTGTAAGCAGCTGTGCACATCTGGGTGCAGAGCATTTTCCCTCTCCCCCGTGAAAGCTTTGAGCCTTTTGTTGGACAAGAGAAGAAGATAAAGCCATTGCCCTTCTGCAGCTCTATATAGCCGGGGAGATGTGGTAATGAGCTATGTCCTATTTCACCAGTAGCACTTAGGTTCTTACAGCGTGGGATTCCTAAAATGAAACAGTGGTTCTGAACTCAGGACATATCTGGGATACTGAAAATCCCTGTTTGGGAATTTTTTTTTTTTCAGGAGGGAATTGTGGAATTACTGGAGAATGGGTCTAACATTGTGTGAGCATGTAGATTTGAAAAATATACTCAAAGGTCTTGTGCCTAGATCACTAAAAAGAAGGGTTCAGACTTAGTAATGAGTCTTCGTGCAACATGCTGCTCATAGCACTCTTGGTGTTGGTGACCTTCTAATTGACTGAAATTCTGCTGAGCTATCAGAAGAAAGAAGACACAAGAAAGAGACATTGGAAGAGTTTGAGCAAAATGAAGGCAAGAGATGTGAATAATTGTTATTCACATTAGCAATTTATGTTGCATACGCTGTGTTTGAAGAAGTATCAGTGCTTCAATTGCAGTTATATTTCCAGGGTTTGGGTCTTTTTGTCTACACAACATTCGTTCAAGGACTAAAGGTTCACAGGAGGAGTCCTACTTTGTTTGCAGTTAATAGCCATCCAGCTTGTAGTGGAAATTCTCACTGCAGTGTTGGACTTCATGCTAATAAATTTTAATGCGCTTTCATTGTTTTGGGCTCCAGGGTCATTTGAGTCAGGGCCATCCTCCTTGAGCTGCTTCTATACTGACAGTGTTTTCCAATTCTTCCAGGAGTAACAACCCTTTTAAAACCATAAGTATTTTAGTGTAAATTAACATAGTCCCGAACCTTTTCTGTTGATAAACCCCCCAGACCACTAATTGCATGACAGCTGGTTTTGGTGTTGCTGTCACCAAAGCAGATCAGTATTTCTTTCTGTTATGAAATGAAAACACTGAGACTTAAAAAAAAAGATGTTATGAACATGTCATGTTGTTCACTCTACAGTTTTTTCCATCAAAATTTATTTTATAACTCTTCAGGATATTGGTCACACTGTCTGATATGTTGACTTGATAAATACCATTTCCACTGAAAGAATGGAGAAGTATTTTGTTCTTTGCCATGCATGTAGTACTATTCCTGATTTCATAATTGTTAAAATCTGGTCCACAGGACTTGAAATTTCATGGGTCAGTTATCCTTCCTACTTTGATTCTTCCCAAAATTTTCAGCATACATTGAATTGTGTTTTAAAATTATTGATTGGCATGGATTCATAATTCTGCTTTGAATGGTTTTATAATTTATTTACTTGGTTTAGTGTTTCCGAGCTGACAATAGAGCTGAATTTCCCTACAGTTTTGTCTGTTGAGGTGTGGGGAAAGAGAAGATTCTGATGTCTCTCTTTTTAATCTGGTTTTATTGTTCCTTTGCTGTCTTCTGAGTGATTAATCTCACTATTTTAGTCTTCGAAGAGCCTTTCCAAAGGCTCAATTGTTCACACAACCCAGAAGATTGCAGCCTCTAGTTTTGAAATGCCTCCTTTGAAATGGCAGGACCAGCTCTGTCCAGAAGAGTGAGATGAGGCTCAGCAGTTATTATATCCACAACAGAAATTCTAATTCCCGGAGCTGTGCACTTTGTCATGTGGCCAACCTCTTGCAGTGCTGCATTGAGCAGAGACCTTCACTGGGTTTCCTGCAATATTCCCAGGGTCCTACCGAGGCTTGATTAAGCTAATTGAGAACTCTGCTAGGAATTAACCACTATTAATATAGGTAAACCTACCAACTTTGAATTTAACCTATTGCCTACATGAAAAATTCCACAGCTCTGACCAAACTTGGAATTAATTTTTTCTTCCTGTACAGAACTAAGACACCACTGTCTTGAAGCACAGGTTTAACGTAGCATTTCGACCTGTGAAAGTCATATTTATTTTCCTAATATACATAGTGGAAAGACTTTATTGACAAGAAAGGACATTGAAACAAATACATGAAGAGAAAAATCAGCTTTTCTCTATAGGAAAGGAAGAGGAGGATCTTTCTTTTTTAAAGTAGAGATGCCAGGGCTCAGTTTTGAAGATATGGTTTTAAATTCCAGTGGGTCCTTAAATGAGCTTTTTCTGCTGACATAAATTTGCATAGCTGTGTTGCAGTGCAGATTCTTGCAACTTATTCTGCCCGTGGGATATTATGGCAGAATTCAGGAAACTGCTGTTACAGAAATACATCCCAGTCCCGTTTCCTGAATTGTTGCAAGCAGTAGATACACTTGCATGAGACAAGGATTATTTGGATGACCAAAACTTTTGAAGAAACACGTTTATATATTTCTTCTTCTCAAATTTAATTTTAGTTTTTTTCATGGAGCCTTACACAACACAACTGAATTCTTTTGGCCATGTTTTCAAGATCATGTAAGACTTTTGGATAACTGTTGAGACATTTAATAGTTTCAGCAGTAGACACGTGAAAGGATGCTGATGACCAAAAAAGTGTTGTCCAAACATGCCTAGGATATGTTAGTTTTTGTTGTTTTTTTTTTTTTTTTTAAACAACTGGAATGTAAAAGGGTCAAAGTCATCCAGCATTATCTGGTGATTGTCATGTAAATTTCTATCAGCGTAGGGTTTTAGGTGCATAAACTGTTTTAGTCCCATGACAAATTTTCCTATTTAAATATTTATATAATTTAAAGATAAAAAAAATCCATTAAAAAGCATTGAAACTTAATATATCAAGTAGAGTATTTGTTTAAATAATATTCGTTACTATTTTCTCTTGAAACTGTAGATGGTTTTAGGGAGAAACCACCTCTCTGTTTACTAGCAGTCTTTCAGATGGTGCTGAAGATTTGAATACTTGTCCTGTGTGGAAAAGGAAATAGCTGAACTGTTCTGGAGTTGTTTGAAGACAAAACAAGTGAAGTGCTCACAAAAACTGTGGAGAACACAATATCAAGGACAAACACAGTTTTTGTTTGTGACAGTTTTGTGTCTTTGTGGCTGAGATGGTCGTAGTGTGAGGTAGTGTTGGCTCCTGACTCCAGGCAAACTGAAGCTGCAGCTCTCTAGGCCAGCCAGTCAGCACCCACAGGTTTGGGCATGACTGCTCTCTGCTCAGGACACAGAAATGCAGCCAAATCCCTTTGGTTATGCTTCAGCAGCTGGGAAGATGAGTCCTGTATGATCAGAAATCAACTTCAGAGTGGTAATTTTAGTTTAATGTTTTTAATGTTCCCTTACTGTATTGTGCTTTGAGCAAAGCTGAACTTGTTGCAAATGCAACATTGGGGTGTTGTTTATAAATTGGTATAACTAGGAGCTGGTCTGATCAGTGCTATCAATGTTCTAAAGCAGACAGGGCTGTACATTCAGGCTGGCTTCACGTTCATTCTCTCCATTTGAAGCTGTGTGAATATATTTTATATTTTCCAAATGTATCTGTCACATCCTACCTTAATGGTGACAGCACACTGTGTTTCTGTCTTACTGTATCTACACTGGTGTCTAATGAATGCTTCTGCACAAAGGCTGTTGTACACTGTGCAGCTGAGTGAGCTCCTGTCTGACTCAGCTGCTCTTCGCTCAGCCCTTTGCCTCTGCAGTTTATGGAAATTTCCCTCCTGTTACACTGTGACCAGGTTGCACTAACCCCGGAGGAGGATTGTGAGACGCTCCTTCCTACAGCTGTACAGCACGTAAACGTTTCTGCAAGCCTGAAGCAGAGGGACTGATACACTGTAGGAAGCACCAGGCACTTCTGGGCAGGCAAGGTAAGCCCTGACCACATGTAGCAGAGTTTGAAATCCTTTGCCACAGCATTTAATGTCCACAACATCAGTAATGTGCTGTAGAAATACCATCCTTTACATCTTGAGACTTTTTTTGTATATTACTTCTGTTGCAGTTGGTAATTTGCTGAGTTTCCTCAGTGAGTTGTGCAGCTTTTCAGTTTTAACTGGTTTAGTAATCTTTCATCTCAACAGGCCCAAAACTTAAGCCTTGACAATCAGGAGGAGAGCCTCTTAGCTGTGCTAACTCAGTTTGTGCCTGCCTCTTTGTGTATCGACGTCCTGTCATCTCTGAGATTAACTTAAAATAATTCTTGCCTTTAGTAGTCCTTTCCATTTTTTTTCTACTACCTTTATAGCTTCTTTGTGCTGTGCTTTTCCTTTTCTAACTTAATTTTTTTTCTTGTTTAGAAGAACCCTGTTGATATACAGTATTAGGATCTCTGCTGGAAACCAGTAATATGTTGATTCTGGCTGAAGTATTGGCTCCCTGCATCTCTGACTGGTTCCTCAGGAAAGGATGGAGATAGACACTGATATCTGTAGTTACTCTGTTGAGAAGCCTACCATTCTGCAAATCAATTAAGAATGTGCATGATGTCAAAAGTGTGTCCATGGAGTTGAAAGCAACAAGGTGCTTCATGTTTTTTAAGTTAAAGCACTTAAGCATGAGCTTGCCAGCTCTGTATGCCTTCAGACAGGTAATAGAAGTACAAGAGTTGTTTTATATTTAAGCCAGCAGATAAAAGTGGCCTTTTGAAAAGTGGAACAGCAAAAGTGTGTTTGTGAAGAAGACAGATGTGGAAGCTTGTTCTGTGTTTACATATAAGCCCAAGTGAGCAAGTTTGTTTCTTTGACTAAATTGCTTTTCTAAGCATTGTTGAACATACTGCTACACTGTGAAGTGCAGTAGCAAAAATGGTGGAAAGAGTTGCTCTAATTGCAAAGTTATACAAGACTTGAAGTTTGGCTTCTGTGTCTGTTTTGCCAAGGAGGTAAATTGTACCTGGTGTGGTTTACTTATTATCCGTAGTGGATGGAACAATGACTTTTCCCTCTCCCAGTTATGCATGGCAAAGGAGCCCAGGAGAATTATCCTATTGGTAGCTCATTAAATAAGTGTCCATCCAGGCTCATGACTGAGCAAGAAGTTTCTCATGGTTCAGAGTTAAATGTTACGAGGAAATAGAATTCTTCTCACTAAGTGATGGTGGAAACACAGTAGGAGGTATTTTGTTCAAGGAATACAAGCTATTGTCCTACTCTTGTCCAGAAGGCTTCATACATCAAGGAAAAGATGTCTTCCTTACATTCCAGCTAAATCAATGTTATTTCTTCCAGAATACTGCTGCTTCCGTTTCTAGAGATAAAAAAACATAGCTCACTGTCAGGAGATAATTCCTTCTCTTGGGCTTTCTGTCCTTGACCAGCAGAAGTTTTTATTTTTCTTAGACAAGGAAGCCTTTCTTTATCCCTGGAAGATTAAATTGTCTTGCTGGTAGATCTGCCTTACTGAAGAAATGGAGGAGGAAAAGCAGATAGGGAAGAAATAGAAAAGAAAATAATTTCAAGGTATCTTTATAGTCTCCTACTGTTAGGATGTCAATTACTACCATATATCACCTACACAGCAAACTTGTCATAGCTTGGGGTATCTTTTTTTTTTTTCCTCTCCACCTAGTAGAAAATGCTTCAGTTATCCATACGAAATCTTTTTTATTGCTGGACTCATCTTTAAACTGTAGCTGTGATGCTGAGAGATTTACTTTTTTAACATCCTATTCAGAACGACGAATGTTAAAAGATCAAAAGTTTTTTTAAATTCAGTTGTGCGTTCCATGGGAAAAATTGAGGAAAATTATGCCCTTTTCAGCTTTTTGAGATGGCTCTTACTTTAAGTGCAGGTGCCTCACACTCCAAAGTGATCAAGAATGGTAAATCCAGCAGTGTTTCTGTAACTGTGGGCTCTGATTTAACTGTGACACTGCTTTTGATGAGTGCAGAGTGCTTTAGTTACCATAAACATAGATTTTCCAAAATAGTGTTTAGGGGTAGAAAGAAGCTTAAGGAACTGAAGAAACCCCAAATTGCTTCTGTAATGCAGCAAAGGGTATCCAGCCCAGCTGCACCTGGTGAGGTGCAGGGTGTGGTCAGTGATGTGGCTCAGGGTGTGGTCAGTGGTCCAGCACAGGGTGTGGTCAGTGATGTGGCTCAGGGTGGGGTCAGTGACGTGGCTCAGGGTGTGGTCAGTGGTCCTGCGCAGGGTGTGGTCAGTGATGTGGCTCAGGGTGTGGTCAGTGGTCCAGCACAGGGTGTGGTCAGTGGTGTGGCTCAGGGTGTGGTCAGTGGTGATGCTCAGGGTGTGGTCAGTGATGATGCTCAGGGTGTGGTCAGTGGTCCAGCACAGGGTGTGGTCAGTGGTCCAGCACAGGGTGTGGTCAGTGGTGATGCTCAGGGTGTGGTCAGTGGTCCAGCTCAGGGTGTGGTCAGTGGTCCAGCACAGGGTGTGGTCAGTGGTCCAGCACAGGGTGTGGTCAGTGGTCCTGCTCACCAGCGTGGTTTCGGTGGCTCTGTTAGGTGATGTCATTGCTGGCAGACTCTGCCTGTGTGCAGCTCTTAGCAGGGGCTTTGCCTCCACAGCAGGCAGACATCCAGGGCAGCAGGAAAGAAGGGAATCATGTGTTTACAAAATACATCAACTTGCAGACCTTAGATGCAGATCTTCCCTTTTCTTGTTGCTGTGGGAGTAAGAACTGACTTGTGCTCCTTGGAGCCTAGATGTTCATCCCACCCTTGGAAGGAGGGGCAGGTCCATCACTGCACCCTGGCAGTGCTTGTGTGACTCTCTGAGCAGTTCCTGTCCCAAATGCTTTGCTTTCAAGCTTCAGCATTGACTGAGGCCAGGAAAAGTTTGTTGGGAGGACTCCCAGCTCTCCCTGGGAACAGAAGACAAAGGGAGGATAATGAATGGAGCTAAAAGGTGAGATGTGTCTTCTAGTTCAGCTCTTCCTTGGTCAACTTCTCCCTCCTTGATCTGCCTAGCTCTTATGTAGAGTCCATCCTCTATTTCCTTTCAATTAGAGCTCCATCCTACTTTTCTGTCCCTTCCAGTTTGTGGATTTTAATCCTCTCTCAAGTCTGTTTCTCTTGTATTTCTTATTTGCTTTCATGAATCAGGACTTTTTTTTCCTCATTTCCTTCATGCTATGTCATTTCTTGTGTCTGGAACAGTGTCTTCCTTCTCTGAAAGGAAACATCAGTCCAGCAGGAGGATTAAAGGATATTTTAAAATAAATTCATAGGGAGTCTCAACATCTTGCAGAAACTGGAAGAAAATGGCAGCAAGTTTCAATTCTAGTGAGATTTATTTCTGTATAGTATAATATAATTCATAAAGTTATCAATATCTATAAAAGCATAAAGAAAAGGCAGCAGTAGGAGTTACCAAAAAAAAAAATCAAAAGCCCTGTAAAAGATATAAAATTAAACTTCAAAATACTTTAGAAGAGGAAGAAGGACCAGAACAGCAAATAGCAAGCTATTTTGGAAAAAAACAGCTTTGAAAAGATCTAAAATAAAGCCAAAAGATGGAAGCTCCCCCAAACCAGCAAGAAAAGCCCCTCTAGGCCAGTTTAAGTGAATAGGTTAGGAGCTGAAGAGGAAGGGATGGTTAAGCAATTTTTGTTTATGTTGTATGCAGAAAGAAGAAATAACCACCAACTTTCCTCTGGGTAAAGGGGATCAGAGAAGCACTGACAATACAACTTGATTGTATTGCTCAGGCAGTGTTTAAAAATACACAAACAATCTCTCAGCTTTCTCCTCAAACTTCCTTTCTGTCTTTAAATAACCAAAAAACCCACAAAACTACTACAAAATATAAATCTCAAAAATGATCCATCAAAATGACATTCTTCTTTAAGGTTACTCTTAGAGGTTAGATCACAAATTCTCTTCTGCTGTAATGAACGTGATTAAAACCATAAGTATTTCCTTATATATATACCACCTTATATGTATACCACCTTGAAAAGTAAACAATTCAATGGAGAACTATAATTTTAAAATGCTTCATGCTCTACTCTCATTTAACACTGCATTTCATACCAGCTACAGCTGCTATTACTAGGATAAAGATTTGTATAACCTCTGTCCAATTTCACACAAATTGAACTTTTTCTGCCACCAATGTGGACCTACAACTTGTGGCATGGTCGCAGTGCCTTGAAGACTTATGACCTTTACTTGAAAGAAAAGCAGAACTGAATGAGATTTTGACAGGAGAACATCAATAAAATAATGATAAGCTGCATCAGGAGACACATCACATTTAGTTTCTTTGTTATGAGCATGGATATCATCATTTTGCCCTAAAGACTATTTTCAGGTTGTTGGGATCTGCCTAACTTCCAACTTACATAACAACTTTATTTATTTATTGAGGCAAATGTTGATTTGCCTCTCTTCTCGTGTGTAGCAGTCTCTGCTTCACTGCATATTATGATAGTTGCTTTAAATGCTGTGCCTTGGGCCCGTGCAGCATTATGGAATAGTACCTTGGAAACAAGGAATGCTTCTTCCAGTTACACAGCTAAGGAAGTAAGGAAATGGGTGAATCTTTCCATGTGACCTGTAACGGAAATGTTGCTGTGTCCCTGTTCCCAGTTAGATAAATTGTTTTGACTCCAGGACAGATTTGATTCAAAAAGCGAGGAAGAAATCTCAGACAAAACTATGGTTTTTAATTTTACTGATGTGTCAGGTTGTTCCCACGTCAGAGTTGTCTGCTTGGGCCCACTTTTATCTTTTGCTGGTAGAATGTTAGGTCTGTAAGGCTAGTTCATGTTACTAATATTAAGGCATTCAAGACTTCTTTCCCTATCAAATAAGCAAATTTTGGGTTTGCCTTTTCAAACCTCAGGACTTTAATTTTACCATGTGTTTTCACGATGCCATCTTAGTAAGCTGATTGGTTTGATTTGACGTTCTAAACGTTGTTCTGCAGAAACAGGGAGATTGAAGGTATCTATCCCAGGCGAGAGAAGCAAAGACCAAGATGTGTGACCATTGTCTGGTAGGCCCTGGGTGTGTCAGATCTGTGTGTGCAACTCCAGAGACCCCTGATGGGGTGCTCAGCTCTTACATGATACCACTCACTGATAGGAACTGCCCTTGCACAATTCTGCTAAGCATAATAAGGTACATATCATACAAGAATAAAACCAGCTCAGCTGTATTATGTGACTTGCATGCCTGGTAATGAATACAAGGAAGTCATACACCTTCATGAACAGAGAAATTTAATATAGTCTCTTCCTGGTGTTGCACCAGTGGGACTGAAAGTTTATTTCAGCATTCCAATGGCAATAAAAATCTAAATTTAAACTCAAAATGTACTCAAAAGAGTACCCAGAGGCTGTGTACTGTTCAAACTTTGTTTAGGTTGTAACTGCTTACGTAAAGTTAGTTTATACCAGTTAGTTAGGCTTTGTTTTTGAGCAGTATCACTAGATACTAGTTACTAGAAAAGACGTAGCAGGAGGAGGGGATGCATCTGAAAGTTCAGCTTTGCTTTACTATTGCATTTAATTCAGCTCCTTACTGCTTAGTGCAGAGCTGTGTGGAGAGATTTGTAGCTCTTAACCTGCATTGTGCAGACACTTTTAAGTCTTTTCTGACCCATTCCCATCATTAGATATCTCAGGTATTTGGTGTTTAAGGGAAATACAAAAGGGGGAGGTGAAGATGCCAGGTGAAGGTTTGCTATAGCAGGTAAATGCCTGGTAGTTATAAACACACATTGGGAAGATTGAGTATGAACAGTAACCAGGTCCTGGCCTGTGGCTCCTCAGGTCAGAGTTTCCCTGGTCCACTGTGTCAAGTGAAATCTGTCAGCCTGGCTTAGCAGAATTGAATGTTTTCAACTTTCCTTGGAACAGATATCAGTGGGAGTGGCCATGGGATGTGAAAAGTGCTGTGACTGACTGTGAGAGAAAATTGCAAATTTTCAAGCATTTAAAATACAGTTTCTGGGTGTGCCTTTGGGTAATAATTAAAGTTACAAGCCAAGTTTATTTACTCTCAGTTTGTTCATTCTTTGAAATAGTTCTGCACTGGGAAGCATGCCCAATATTTAAGATATTTGATATCACAACAAAGATTGAAGAAGACTAATTTACATTAAAATACCACTTATTATTCAGGAAAGGTCAATATGTTGGAAGAGTAATATGCATCAGATGTAATCTCCAAAACTGACAGTCCCTAAAACTAAAGATAAGTACACAAAAAACCCAGTTGAAGAGAAATCCTTGCCTTTTATAAGCAACAAGATATATTTACAAATAATCTGTTTCTCTTTATAAAGGTTTCAATTTCTTTTTGTTTCTTCTGCATCTTGCCAGCCCCTCTTTCCCATCAGCCCCTGTTTTAGGTACCCTCTGTCCATTTTACTTGCCTTCCCAGATGTACTTAGGCCTCCTTTATTCTTTTGATATCTGTTTCACCATGACTACTGCATCCTTATAATTTCCTACACTTTTTGAATTCACTGGCATTCAGCCATTAGCATTGCTAATTTTTTTCCAGTCTCATAATAGTGTTTTACCACAGTTACAGGGTCCAGTCTAGTCCTTTGTGCACTGAAATTCCCACTAGTCAGAGTTCTTTTGGTGAGTACACACTCAGGATTTCCTCTGATATCTGTTGTTGTCCAGGTTTCCAACTATCAGAGCCACAGCTGACTCAGCTGTCCTGAAAACACCACATAATTTATTTTCCTTGACTACCCCACTTCACACATACTACAATTTAAAGTTTCCTTGCTGATTTTACAAAAGCATTTTTATAAGACTGTTTTTCTTCTAACCAATATGGCTTTCCAGCCATGAGCAAATGTTAGCTATTCCTGAAAGGTTTGCATTCACGTTTCTACAGTACTTGTTACAACGATCTTAAAAGGTAAATATTTACTACTCAATAGAACTATTACTTTAAACTGTGGATATGTTAGAGCCTTTTGTTGCAGGCTTGGATTGTGTTCAGATTGGACAAACATCTACATGTTCTCATTCTTCCCAACTTTATTTAGGCATTTATGAGAAAAAAAAAATTATTTCTCTTAGTTTCTTTTACATGTGTTATTTTTTGCTCTAATCTTAATAGTCTGAGAACTCTGGAAAATAGAAATTTTCAAAGCAGATGAAACATCAGTTACAGCCTTAGAGGCTTCTCTGGGACAGAGCTGTTTCCTCTAACTCACAGAAGACATTGCTTCAGGGAGCAAAAAATATATTTGTTCTCCGTGACACTTCATTATTTGGCTTTCTTGAAAGACCCAGTTAGGGAGCTGGTTGCTTCTGACAGCAATAGCAGTTACTGCAGTCCAGGTGAAGAATCTGACTGTGGTTCTAGGATATGTGACACAAACACTAGCATGGATAACACTGCTGTTATATGGTAAACAACTTCACTCATTTGCATGCTATCCTGATAATTTAAGGCTGTTGGTATCATAATCAAATACTCATTTCTTTCTTGCAAGTATTAGCAAGAAATCCAGATTTTTGGTTTCTTCATAATTATTGTGTAGTCTTTATATTGTGCATTCTTCTCCATAATCTCACGGATTTATTTTTACTCACAGGACCAACAGTGGCCACTCCCTATCTTTAGATTTATTTCACAAGAGTGAACACAAACAAGAGAATTGTACAAATGCAGCCATGTGCCCAAGAATGGCAGACTAGCAAAGACCAGGGTAAATGTCCCACCAGCCACATGCACATTTTACCAAGACTTTGTAACAACTTTTGGTTTTATATGAACATGGAGCAGTGCTTGGTGCTACCTACACAATCCCGAGGAAATGTATAGAGAAGATGTAGTTATTACTTGCCATTAAAAACTGCAGAGTTCCTAGAAAAAGAAATAAATTCAGCTTTAGTATCCTTTCCCCTCTCTTAAATAATATTATAGTAATTAAATTTTAATATGTAAGTTCTTTGTAGGTCATTAGTGGTATAATGCTGCATATATGTGCCTGCTTCAGAAAACAATTCAATCCATAATCTCATAATGTTGATTCTACCTGGCAGTTTTATTTGAATTTAATTTCTTTTTCGCCTAATGCTGTTACCCCAAGAGTTATGAGACAGGCATCAGCTGACAGCACCAGGGGAAGGATAGGTATTGGCAATAGCATAAAAGCAAAAGGGGAGGAAAAAGAATAGCTATTGTAGCATTTATCAGTATTCTATTAATAGTCTGCTCAGACACAACTGTGGAATAAAACACACATTCATACTGCAATTTCTTGCAAAGGTTGAAGCTATTCATCTGCATGGTTACAAGGCAGAAGTCTAAAGCTTCCAGGTATTATAGCTGTTTCATTGTATTGTTATAATCAGAAGAAACCCCGTAAAAAAGCCATTGCCTTAGGTGTAAATACTCTATCCCATTCCCTTTGGAAGGAATGCAGACACAGGCAGCCATCCTTCAGAGCTTGCTTTTTAACTTAGTGTCTTTACAGTTTGAAACAAAACTATAGCCAATTATTGTGGGCAGAGAGCAGGGCCAGGAGTCTTTTGGTTTAGGGCTCAGTTGACCATCCACTGAAGTGGAGGGAAAGCCTCTTGTTGTTTCAGTGCAGGAGTGTTTTCACTGTGTGTGACCAGGTAGAGATAAGCTCCACAAGGGCTTATGTTCTTTTTTACTGTAGAAGAGACTGGAGCAACATGATGGGAAAGGCACCCAGAGACAGCTGCCAAGTCTGTGAGCTGGGAAACCTTCCTGACCCCCTGCCCTGGGAATGGCTGTAATATCCATGGAGACCTTTGTAACTTCGATTGTAGGCAGCAGCTGTGCTCTTACCTGTGCCCTCTCTCGGTGCCCTCACGGAATGCACACTGTTTTAGGCTGAAACAGAACTCCCTATTTGGGTCATGGGCTGGTTTCAGACCATGTAACTCTGCTGTCCTGAGACACCTGCATTAGGAGCTTGGGAGCTCTCAAGTAGAGACATCTGACTCTGCAGGTGTCTCATTCTGTCTCCTTGATATTACAGAGTTTTTAGGGCAGCTGCTTTCTTAATTAGGCACCTCATCAAGTGTGGTCTGTTAGAGGAATGACATTGGGCTTTGTTGCATAGAGAGTTATAAGGGCAAACTTGTGAAGACAAAGTCGGGGAAAAAAAACTAAAGAAAACCAAATAAAAACAAACAAACCACACTAAAAAGCAAAAACCACATCAAAAAATGGGTCAGGCACTTGTTGGTTCAGCATTAGCCAGTCCGTGACCTATTGCTCCTTTTCTAGTGGAGACATTACACTTACAAACTGAAACAAAGTTAACATTTTCTTTCAAGCTGATACCCTCAGATTTTGTCCAAGGTCTTATTAAGAGCTCCCTTCTTGCTTTGTTTCCCTTCCTTGATTGTTAAGCAAGGAGAAAGAATTACAGTGAACAACGCAGGTTGGCAAAGATGGCATTTCAAAAGGTCCAAAATACTCCTCAAAATTGGTTGCAGTTACTCAACGATTTCCTCAAGAAAAACGGGGAAATAATTAAAGAAAAATGCTTTCCATGTACTCAAGTATTTCATTTTTGTGTTAGTGAACTCAATCAATTTGATTTGTTTCAAGTTTTAAGATTCGTAGAGAGGATTAAAAATTACTCTCCCCTTCCTTGAACATTTTGAATTTCAAAAATGAGCTATTATGTTAAATTATTATTTTAAATCGTATTTGAGAAAATGCATAGCATATTTTACTTATTTAGAAAAGCTCTGCTTTCCTACAACTGCTTAAAGTAATGAATTTGTTCTTTTGAACAAATTCTAGATTCTGAAACTAAAACTGCCATTTGATTTTCAGTTGGAATATTTTATTGTTGCAATTGTACAACAGAGGGAGTTAACTGGGAACCTTTATAAAACCTATTTAGTCAAAATATTAGGACACTGAAGTGGGTTCAGCTTGCACTAGAGAGTGCTTGCCATGTTCAAGAGTCTTGGCAGAGAAAGGAAGAAGAAAAAAAATAAGTATTGCTATGTCAGTATTCCCATGTGTAATATTTAGATATTATTATTCTATGTATTTCACATCATATGCTCTTCTCTAGTCAGTTTAGATTTTGCAAGCTGAGTGAGAACATTTAAAGAAAGTACTGCTTTCAGGTGGAATGGTTTTCCATGCTTAAAAGTTATGAGTGATAATCAGATTGCATTTCTAAGGACAAGCAGTATTTGGTAACTGCAATAATTACTCTGTCTCCTCATTTTTGGTGTTCTCACTAGCCAGCCCTTGAAAGGAAATATTTTATGTGCACGTTTCTGTTGTCTGCCTTGTGTCAGAAAATGCATGTAAAATGCTACCCAGTCTGACACCTACTTTGTCTCCAGTGTTTTCCTTGTGTAAATGACTTCCCAGCTGCATGGAAATAGGAAAAAATGTCTCCTGTTTCAAACAAAACTTTCAGCTTTCTGGAGGTTATTCTTGAAGTCAATGGGAGGGAATCTAATGGCACTTGTTTTATGTGAGATGAACCAGCTTGAGAAAGCCTGAGAGATGAACTTAGCTCTTCTTTATTTTGGTGAAAGTTTCTGGCAAGCAAAATGCATTGATGAAATGAAATTAACCCCTCCACCCCCCGCTCATGTGGGAGAGATTTTGCAATGCACTTTTTTTAATCCAGTTTTATGAACATTCAGATTTCCACTATCTCAAAGTTCTAAGAGGAAGCTTCAGTCTCTTTGGGAGCTGAAGTAAAAGGAGACACTGTTGTAATTATGAATGAAGAATTTAGATTTTAAACATTAAAAATGTGAAAGAGAAACCCAGTTACAAGACAGTAAGCTCTGCTGAATGCTCTTTTGTGTTGCAATATTTTAGAAAAATCACTCACTAAAGATTTTTTTAACACAGAAGCATAAGATAATTCCCTCTTTTGACATGCTTTACCTTTGCAAAGTTCCTGGGCTGTTGACAGGTACAACAAGACATGTGCTACGCTCACATGCTATTAGCGCAGCAAGCTTTGAAAAATGTCTCATGCATTGGCATATCTGACAATTTAGGGTATTAGTTAACAGTAAGACTCTGTAAATAGAGTGAATTTTAGCTCCAACTGCTGACTTGAGCATTCAGTCAACATCTGCAGTACAGGGCTGAACAACAAATAATGTCATTTTATGCTATAGAGATGGAAGCTAGCGTTATACAGTGTGTATGGTTCAGCCTCAGAGCAATGGTAATTGCAATGTATTGAAGTTTTGCATTGTAATAAAAATAGAGACCATTAGTGGAAACCATTTATGTCATTAGTATTTAGTGGCTGTGTGTTGCAGCTTTTTTAGTGCTCATAAAACTGTCTCTGCTTGCAGATATGTGACAGCACTGATATAAATTTAAATGCGTAGAAATCCATAAGACATAAAATATAGATAGTAAATAGGGGCATAACATTATAGACAGAACCTTAATAATTTGGCACACAAATGTTTATATATTTGCATGTCAAGTGCAGAAATTAGCATAATGGTTCTCGCATTTATACTACTGATGAACTTGATTAAACAAAGAATAACAAGTGAATTAAAACTGAGGCACATCATGCAGAAGCCGCAGAGAATACTTTCAGGTCCCTAAAAGGGAATTTGTGATGTTGAAAGTTACATCCTCTACATACATCTGGTGAGATATTGATTTTTCTCTTTATAGACTTTTCACTAGTTAAAGCACCTGTTCCACTAACTCATATTACAGTTGTCCTTAAGAAGTGATTATGTTAATTGAACAATAAAAAATATAATAAAGTTGTTAGGGAACCCTAGGATAGAGATTGGCTGGCACTAATTTAACAGTCATGGAGCCAGCCAGCACAGGGAAGGTCGTATGGAGTCTAGCCCAAAAGAGCAATATCTTGTCAGAAAGCTGGAGGCTGGTGTGAGGGCAGGGAAGGAGCTGGCTGAGGAAAGGCTTCTTCGGAGGATGGGGTGGAAAGGAGTCCAGGAATAAAGCACAGGGAGGATTTCCCTACATGCCAAGTGAGCATGAGACAACTGTGCAAGTCACAGTTTGGGCTTCCCAGTATATGATTTTATTCAGGAAATTTGGAAGCTTGTTTGATTTCCATGCAGCAGATCTCAGGGAAAGCTGCCTTCTTCCTTTGTTTTAAGGAATGTCACTTGATTCTGCTGGCAGTTAGTCTAACATCTTTAACAGGTTCCCACCAGAGTTGATTTTCCTTTAAGAGACTTCTCTTTGTGCTTTCCTGACCCTGGTTTCTGTGTCAGTGACGGATTTGAAGCAAGAGATTCTGAGACTTGTCTTCTGCACACTCCATCCCTTTTGTCCTCAGCTCTGACCTTTACATCCTGGAAACACCCTGGAGGTTTGTCACGGAGCTCTCAGGGGTTTGGAAATCAAATTTTACAGCACTAAAGGAGAACACAGAAAACTATAAAAACACTTCAGTCATTAGGAGTGAAGTGACAGCAGGCAGTATTAGAGTATGAATCCTTCCAATTAATTTTCCTTTCAGAGCAATTTTTATAACATTTTAAATTTTAAATTAGTAGGAATTCTTCAGCAACATTAGTTGTGTCTTTCAAAAGAAAAGAAAACCTTTGATAAAACTCCTGAATCTCTTGACTAAACAATGATAGTGCCCTGATATCTTTGAATCCTTACATTGGGAAAGGTGATAGTGGGAATCTACATTTGCAAAAAGCTTGTGGCTTACATTAATAATTGTTAAGGTTATAAAATGACATGCTTTTCAGAAGCTCAAGTAATAAGCAGAAGCAAAACATAAGCTTTCTGTACAGTGAATATAAATAATTCTTTCTGTGGCTCCTAGTATTTCATACAATCTAATTATGGAAAGTGTTAAACTGAAAATCATATTGCTCCTTTTAAAAACATATTTTTGTCTGTTTATCCGTTCAAAACAGACCAAAATGTAAATCTGTAAAATGCTTTCCATCTTCAAAGCAGCTATTTATATTCATCTAAATTCTGAAATCTTTTTGAAACTTTCATTTTTATTTCTGATTGTGGGATTCAGTGTCACTTCTTAGCACATTGAATGCTGATGGCTTTGAACATACAGTATGGCACAAAGCGATAACTTGTGCCCACTACCCTGCTGAGAAGCAATTCTAAAGAAAAAGTGATTTTTATGCTGGAGTTTTGGCTGATTTTAGAATTAGGGGAAATATTAAAGAGCATTACAACATATTTTAATTCCTCTCTACACCACTAAATTGTTTGTTACCTTATTTATCCAAGAAACAGCAGAGGCTGCTTTCTGAAACTATTCTTTGCCTAGAATTGTACTAAACCCACTAAGTCCTAACACAGGTGACAGATAAGTTTTGCAGTAAAAAGTGTTATTCTTGACTGGGCCTGTGCATACTTATCAAAAGCATATGTAAAGGGAGAAGAATATTAGAATGATATAAGAGAAATGGGCTCCCTAAAATCTATTGTGTCATAAGGTAGAAGGCAAAAGACTCTTTGGATTTCTGGCAAAACCTGGGTGAACCTGAAAAATGCCATACTTCAAGGTATTTCTACTGGAATAATTGGATTAACTGTAGTTACCATAAAACCTAATACTAAATCTGAGTGTAGCATATTCTCTTAAGCAGGACAAGTAGATGCAGTGTTTTGAATTGGAAATTAATGTTGAATTGGTGGTACTTGAAAGTACCAGTAGGACTGTGCAAAGCACATTTTCTTGATAATGTGTTATCCTGTATTTTCTAACATCTATTTTTTAAGTTCACTCTTGTTCTGACTGCTGGCTGATACCTGCTGTCTAGCTGCTCTCTTGTACTTGTCTGGCAGGTAGACAGTGTATCATCCTAGATTCTTATGGGGAATTCAGCCTTATTAGATTACCCAAATTACTGCGGGTCACAGCTGAGATGCATTACAGGAATTTAATAGGAAAGCTCACCCAATATAGCCTCTGCTGTTCTTACTGCTTCTTATTGCTCTCATAAGAAGTGAGGGAGATTATTGAAAGACATATTTATAAAATATCCAGTGCAGTGCAGCTACACTCCAGGTTTATGCCAAATTAGGTGTTGAACCTGAACAAATTTGGGCATCTGCTGCAGTGCAGATTACAGGTCACTGTGTGACCTCACACATGTAGGTTGGCCTCCTCCTGCTTTGTTTAATCCATCCACAAAATTGAGAAAAACAAGGACCTTCATGAAGAAATAGGTATGCATCTGGGCACAACTGCCCTGGCTAAATAAATTACAAGAAGGCAGAGGCTCAGCTGAAGGAATAATAAAGAGGACATAGAAGTCTCTTTGTCTCCTACACACATTTGTCATTAACTTAGTGGTGTGCTGTGTTTACATTTATTGGGCGTGTTTAGCCTCACTAGACTCCCAGCAGAACAGATCTGGGGTCATCCTTCATCCCTGCAATTCAGTGCATGAGAAGCACTATGTGGTTAGGTTTATTGGAGGGAACACAGGCTTTAGTGACTTGTGAATGAATCGATAAAGCATGTTCCTGTAGGTTTCTGAATTGTCTGTTTCATTAAGAATGGAATTGGAAAGCAGAAGATCAATTTCTGTGGCAAATCAGAGAGGTTTTATGAGACCTTCGTTTAAACTGTGGGTTTTTGAAGTCAAAAAGCTTCATCCAAAATATTATACAGGATTTAAACTGCAAGAAGGATCTTAAATAGTTTAAATGTCCTTTTTCAGAAGACTTTTTTGAACTCAGAATTACGTGACATCTGATGTTTAGCAATGTCCAGAGCTGACTAAATGAGTGGAAAACTGTTAAGCTCCCACAGCTGAGGATCATGGCTTACAGAGTACTAGATATGGTGCTGGTTAAAAGATATTTTGAAGGGAAAGCATTCACAAAGAAATGTTACTGCTTAAGGTTATAAGTGAGAATTGTGTCTTTGTAGATCATAATTGCTTACAGCAGCTCTTGACAATTGGTGTGTGATTGTTCTACAGGTATGGAGCAGTCTTAAGTTTTGGCAGAGAGCTGCTTAAATCTGCTTATTTTTGTAGCATCATCATGTGGCTGTGAAATTCTGAATAAACTTACCTCTTAAGATGTGGTTTGTCTGAAAATTTTTTTCCTGCATGGCACATCCAGTCTTACTCAAGTGTGGTAGTGCACCTTGACAGTGTAGTTTTAGGACAGTGTAACTTGCTTGCAGGTAACACAGTGTTCATCTGGGAGCCAGGGCTTTTAGTACACATATGTGCCTTTCTAGCATCCTGAATCAATGTTAGTTTCATGGACAGACAAGGACAGTGCTGCATATGCATTCCTTAATTTTTTAATAGGCTCATCAAGTCAGACTTTGTATTTCCAAATCCTCAGGGAGATGGAGAAACATGGATGAGCCACAGTGCTGAGTCTAGACAAAAATTAGCTGAATCTAAATCAAGAGCAGCATCAACAGTAATACTTAGAAGCACAGAGCGTTATTAAGAATTGGTAATTTGCCAGGCATTACTTTCCACATAGACAATGTTGTAAGGTGTTAGCTATCAATTAGTTGCTACATATTCCAAAACAAGTTTCAACCAAATAATTTATCATAAAATGTGTCCTCACCTGTTACATAGACTTAGCATTAGCTTGTACATGCATACCTGCAGAGGATAACAGTGTTTTCTAGTAATTCTCTTGAGAGGCAGTAACATTAATTTTCTAGTAATTGCTTTGTAAGAATTACTGTTACCAACATGTAGAGGGTTTATGAATTATTCATTGTTTGGTGCAAACCTGAATCTTGCTTCTGCCCTGTTGTCCTCCTGCTGGGAACTTGTGTAGACTAATCCTTCCTCACTGACTGTAGGAGCAGGTTTATACCTGAAGGGGGCCCATAAATGCTACACATATGGAATTAAAATGTTGCTGCTCTGGTGCAGTAATAGGTGCTGGTGATACAGTGCCTTAGTGGGGGCTTCTAGTTCACTTTTTTGTTACACAATCACAATTTGTGTTACTGCCTTTGCATTGTTGTGTCACAAACGCTGTGAGTCAGGGACTTATCAAAGATGGGTGAACTCTGCAGGATCTACAGGTCTGGGTAAGATAACCAAAATCTCTAGTAGATTTTCAGAGCTTACTGAGCAGTGGAGTTTTCTTTTCTCTCAATATTTTCAGGTGTAAATCTTTCCCTTTTCAATGGTATATCAATTTTTGCAGGCTGCCTGGTCATCCAGGAGTAGGAGGCAGTGAGCTGAGTGTGCTTTCTGTCTAGAACAGAGCATTCCTCGGTCGGGGTGAACAGAATGAAAACTTGGCTCTTGAGGCTTAGCAGAGGAAGGGGAAAACATATAATCCTAGAAAGTGCACATGGAAGTAGTCCCCAATTAGTGATATTCATCACTAATTAGGGATGACAATCACTGTGGAGCCATAGGGTGGAATAGGAGTAGAGTTGTTACTGAGATTCCCCAGGCTGAAATAATGCCACTTCTGTTTGCAGAGAAGTATTTGCCAAAGCTTGTTTTTTGGGTGGATATTTTGTTAAAACAGAACACTCGATCACCAATGTTGAACTATGCTCTTTTAATGTTCATAGATGTTTAAGTTAAGTTTTTAAAAAAATATTTATTTTGATTTTTCTGTGTAGAAAAATAAATAATTTTAATTTAAGAGGTCATGTTTGAGTGAAAAATTAAGCATTTATCCAAGCCAAAATTCCTTTGTCATTTCATTTTTTGGAAACATGGAGTCCCTTAGGCATTTAGAGTGTGTTGGAAATGACTTTCTTACATGGAACTCTGGGTTGCTTCTTAACTCAGGTTCACAGGCTGGTATGGGTCATAATTATCACAAAAATTAGCTGAAGACCATAGCAATTAACTATTTTTATGGCTTATTATCATATTCTAAATACTAAATGGTTCTGTCATATAGTCTTAGAAGAGATTTGATAGCTGACCCACAGACAGTGCACTGCCTTTGCTTACATACTTAAGCTACTAGTATTTCTAGGAAGCTATAGCTTATTAATTCATTATTATTTTATTGATGTTCAATTGATGTCTGATTAAATATAAATTAGACACTTGGTAATAATAATGTAATAGGATGAGGCAGGTGAGATTCCCCCAGGACAGTTTGTAATGAAGCTTCAAATTTTTAATAATCTTAAACTCATAAATAAATTATTATGGGTGGAACAAATGCAAAAATACTGAAATAAGCTATAAAAATGTTAAGTGGTGGTGAAGACACAAAGTCTGCTGGGAGATCTGTGTGATAAGGCACATTTGGCACTGAGTCACATCGGTCAGAACCACATCATCCCTCCCCACTCCTTCCAATGGTTTCATATTTAGGTGTGCATCCACCCCTCCCATCCCATTGTTATGCTGCACCATCCTGTTCCCAGACATTTTGCTTTGCCTGGGAACAGTGTTAATTTAATGCACTCAGGTGACCCCAGAGGCACTGGAATGACACGGCAGCAGCAGCCCAGAGTGCTGCAGTGATTCCTGCTGTTAGCAGAGCTGCCAGGGACACCAGCAGCTCTTCTGGACAGTTGTCTGTGAACTCTTCAGGGAAAAGTCAGGAGAGCTGTCTCTTTGACCACACTGTCAGTGCTGAGAAGGACACATCCCCTCACTTAGCTAGATCTTTCATCTTCGTCTTGGAAGAAGATTTCCCAGTTGCTTCTCTGTTTTTCTTGAAGAGTTAGCAAGGAAACCATAAGTCTCCCTTAGATAAGAAAAGAAAAAAAGGAGAGCTTACCCTTATGTAAGGAAAGAAGGATGTAGACAAGAAGAGGATTCTGATAGTGTATTTGCTGCTTTTTGGGGGGTTTTTGGGTCCCTAATATCCTGCAAAGATTTTAAGAGATCTGAAAGCCCCCATATCTTCAGTAAAAACAGCACCGTTATGCAGCCTTGAAAGACAGAGTGAGATCCCAAGGCAATATTCAGTATCTGTGTTTTATACTCTCCGTAGTGGGAATTGCAGAAGCTCAGCCTTTTGTAAAAGCTGCTGATAATTTGAAGAGTTAAGTCATGCAGCAGGTTAGTAAATGTAAAGAAGCTTAGTTCCTAAAATTAATTTTGCAATATTTCCATCAGCGGAAGTAAAGGATACACAAAAGTCTGAAAATCTGGCCCTGTGACCTTAGTCACTGGTTTAGACTTCCACCTAAAATTATATTCCAGGAATTTGATGGATATTGAATGGCCAAAGGGTTGCAAACTAGAAATTTGGTTCAATACAAGGTACAGAAAAAGACAAGTACTCTGCTTTTCTGATGTGTGAGGCCTTGGTTGCTAGGAGGAAAGCAGTCAAGTATTTGCTTATGTTTTGCTGGGGTGTTAAGAGTGTGGAACAAACAGATAACACCACGCCTCTTAAATAACATTTTCTTAAATGGTGAAACTATTCCCTAATGAAGAAATTGCAGTAATCACATTTCCGTAAAAATAGGGAGTTATGGTATCTATGTAATTGAAGTGCTGTATTTTTCCAAACACAAATCTGCTGGCAAATACATTTTTGTATATTTGTGTAATTGGAGATTTTGAAATTAACTTGTTATAGAAAGGCAGAAAAGTGTTACCTCTCCGTAACAGGGTAAGGAGAGAGGGGTCACATGTGTGATTTGCAGGATCCATAAAAGCGATGTTCTTTTTGGTAGTTATGGTTATTCCTGTGCATCTGCCAGGAGGCCCATGGGTACAGAAAACAGATCCAGCTTGAATAATTCTTCACTTTTCCAGTGAATGATCTGGTAGAACTGCTTGCCAGTTCCTGTCCATACAGTTGCTGACACTTCTCTGGGGAAGCACATTAAGCAATTGTTTGGGTCACCAGATGTCTGTGCCTCCTTCATGTGCCAGCGCAGGCTGGGCTTGGAAGAAGGCCCTGCCCTGCTCTTGATGTTGTTTGCACAATGCCCAGATTTCTTGTGACTTGTGTCAGTGTGACAAAAAGCCCTTCCCAGGCTCTGCTTGCTGCCTTGGATGTAGGAGCATGAGATGAACAAATGCTTTGCAAGATCCCTGCCACTTTCTCACGCAGGAATTAGAGAAGTCTCAAAGCTAGTTTCACACTTGGGGCTCCTCTTTTTGCCATTTTCTTGTCCTACAAGAAAATAAGGTACGAATTACTTCAAACATAGCACATTCTGCTTCAACTTTGATGCAAAGGTCTTACAATTGAGAGAATTTATCTGTCTGTGTAAGAATGGAAAGATTAAATAGGCATTAAGCAGGCATTTAAGCTGGTTGGAGCCTTACATGTCTCTGCTGTGTGTACATAAAGCTTGGCTCAGGTAATGTTGTAAACATTCTGCAGCCTCCAGAGATACCTGCAAATTTGTGGCTCTGTGTTTGCCCTTGTCTCCCTTTAAAAGGCTCCTGTTGCTTCACAGCTTTATTCAAAGTTACCTCTGATGAGGCAGAGTAGAGGATAACATTTATAGTAATTGGTAATCAAAAGGAAAGAGGAAACAAAGGAGAAGGCCAATAATGCAAGACAATCATTAAGTGCCAAATATAATTTGTCAAAGGTGTTCCTTCTAAATTGGATGGAGGCAGCATTTTTTCAGATCAATACTGCCTCAGTGACTCCAGTACAGTTCTGGTAGCCTTTGGCTGACAAATAGGAAGAATTGTGGTATGTCCTATGTGTAAACATTAAGACCAAAGAACTTAATGGATTAATAGACCTTGACTGTGGTCAGACATCGCTGTAAAACTGGGATTGGCAACATGCAAGGGTTGAAGCTGACACAAATCACACACATGGCCTGATTAGCTATGAGCCAGCCTCATACATCAGCACAGCCAGAAGTTCAAAGCTCCACAGCAAACTGAGCTCAGTAGTAAATATTATCAAGGAGTGCATAACCTGGTTCTTGGTGATCTTAGTGGGAAAACACATATTGAATTCATTCGGAGTTTGAGCTGCCTGTTAGAGGAAGTGCACCAAGTATTTAACCCAGCTGTTACCCATCTTTATCCACACATCTTACCCAGCCCAATACATTTAATTACCAATATAAGGTGTTCTTGCTGTGACTTAATAGGATATTATATTCTTACTTGATGTTACTATGGGTCAAATACTGTGTTTCATTTCAAAATGCATGGTGGGAATAGAGGAAGCAGATGTCATACAACAGAGGGGCAACCTTATAACAGGAAATGGCATTTGAGCTAAATTTCCCATTTCAGAGGGTGAATGATATTCTGGGTATTTCCTAGACCAGAATATCCTCGTAGCCTGCTGACAGAAGCAAGCAGCTCATCATACCTTAGCTGGTGTTCATTAGTCTTCATAGTGCAATAGGAGCCCCTGGCTCTGGCAGCAGAATTCTGCATCTGTAGAGACAAAGCCCTCATAGTCTAAGCAAACCATAAAAACTTTTCCTGAGTCCCAAGAAACAGTGCTTGCTCTGGAACTCAGGCATCCTAATTCACAGCCAGCACATCCTACACTCGAGACCAGACCCAAGGTGCCACTCTGGGATCCCCTGGGAAGAAGGAGTCACTCATATGCATGCACACCTACAAACCTCTGCATCTGGCAGCCTCACACCTTCCTGAAGACAGCTCTGCAGCAGGAAGGAGCATCACAGCTGCATTTTTCATCAGGAGAATATGCTAATTTTTGCTGCAACAACTGTTTATAACCTGACAATTATTCTCTCCTGTCTCTTGGGTTCACTTTATCTGTGGTTGCGTTTAGAATCCCCAAATGATTACGTAATAGGTAGAAGATACCTGATAATATAACAGGCCCTTTCTATTTTTTCTAAAGCTGTATTAATATAATTTCTTAGGTGTCATCGTGTCTTTCTCGACATCAATCCATTGTGAATCACGCAGACACAGCAGTGAAAGAACAGAACCTGCTGCAGCCTGTGAGCAACAAGACATTTCAGCTGGAGGATGCATAAGGGCTTTGCAAGATCGCCTGTAATTTTTTATATTCAGTGTTAAATATAGCAATAAGATGGAATTTAAGCTTTAGTGCAATGGATTGCAGCTCTTCAGTCAATCAAATTATAGTTCAATCAGTTCATTTTAATCACTTCTCTGGAGAGAAGTAAACCCCTATGTTGAAGAATATGCAGCAATTTTATTGATGGAAAGTTTAATTGTTTCATTTTTCCTTACCGTCTGTAACACACTAGACTTTTAATCAGTGGGAACTGAAGTTATAATGAAGTAAAGTCCACTTTCCACAGTTCACAACTAGCTGAAAATAATTGGGTTGAGACTCCCATCCAGACAGTGTAATGCCTCTGGCATTTTCCTGAAAACTACACTTAATTGCTTTGCTGATGTTGTTAAGTGGTCCTAAGGGGGATGAAGTAGTAAAGCTGCTCACATATGCAGGGAAACAATACACAAAAAATGTCTTACAAGGTCCTTAAAGGAGGACCAACTAGTGACTAGAAGAAAATATATTGCATTTTCCCCCCCTTTTCTATACCAGAGAGAACACACAGGAGAGGCTGATAAAATAAACTGGAAATTCTATAAACACTAACAGTATTTTTATTTAAGGGCAGTAAGCTTGGGAGCAGAAGTAGAGAAAACATCAAGGCAGAGCTCTTGCAATGAAACCTGCAACTTAAGGCTAGCCCAAGTTGCTTGGCATTTTTATGCTGAACACTGGTGAGCTGCTGCCTGTCTTCAGCACCTTGGCCCAAGGAACAGATGTACTCTTGTCCCCAGGGAGGGAGGACAGCTTGCTCTCTGTGCTCTAAAGTGACAGGATGTGAGCCAGCCATGAGCTGAAAGCCTTGAGCAGGCATCAGTGGGACCAGCACATGTACCCTGTTAGGCTCTAAAATATAGCCAGGGAAGGAATAATACTTTGGCATTTCTCCTTATTTAGTGCTTTCTTAGGAAATCCTCCATGGTTCTATGGCGACTGTTTAAAATGATGAATTAACTGATAGACTCAAGGATATTCTGATGAAGAAATACATTAGCTATTTAATGGAGAAAAATATTTATTTAGAGTATTGGCCACTGGAATCAGTGTTGGAACTGGAGCTGTTTTGGGAGGGGAAGAGAACTATAGAGCTAATTTAGCTTTTTTGAGTAAGTGGGAGGTTTTTGTTGGTTTTCTTTGTCCTTGTTTATTTAGATATGTGGGCACAGTAAAGTCTCTCTCAACAGCCTGACCTTCCTCAGCTTCTATTTGTGTAAACTTCAGTATGACCTTTGCTTATTCTGTTCTTGCTTTTACAGGCTCTGAGCTGAACAACTACCCCCTGACGACTTTCTAGAAAGGAACATAGGCAAAATTGAGCCATGGAGTTCTAAAGCTAAAATCTTAAAAGTTTCCTTAAGCCTACATCTGACCTCAGGTGCCTTTGAGAGTTTCTGAGTTGGTACCTCAACTGTTGACCAGCATAACTCTACCAGCACCAGAAATGATGGTTTTTCCACTGAAACAGGATGAAGTATAGACAGGACTCAAGTACCTTGACATGTAGCCCATGTGAGCCTCACCATTCCCCACCATATTAATAAGCTTTAACACTTATTTCTCCTACGGTGAAATAATAACCTCCCATGTGCTGGAACTGCCAACCATCTGCCAAGGAGATCAGCCCTCAGTGAGAAAGTGCACTGTGTCCAATTCCCTGTGCTTGCCTGTCTCTGGGAGAACAGCTCAGCAGCAGCAGTGCTCGGGCTCTGCTGCTCCCAGGGTCCTGTTTTGCCATAAGTAATGTGGTGTGGAATGGTTCTAGCAAATGCACCAAATGATGACTGCATTGGGAGACAATCTTGGGCTTTGTACTCTTAGAGACACTGAGGGATGGGAGGAACCAGGGCAAATCTACGTTGCAGAGGACAAATAACCAACCTGATCTGGCTGGCTGAAATTTGCCACTGTGCTATCTGGCTGTTTTAGAGGGTACCCTGCCCTGACCCTTCTTTTGGGGACAGGGTTGCTGTCCCAGAAGTTCTTCCTGGAGCTGTAGTGCAGTCCCGTGCAGCAGCACAGCTGCCAGCTGGCCCTTACTGCCAAGCAGAGCTGCTTGCTGGGGCTCACATGCTTTAAAGTCTTACCCTGGGTCTCAGTGGAAACAAGGGGGAGAATGATTTGACACACATTCCCCTGATTTGACATACTGCATGGTTACCACACAGTGTGTTCTCTGCAAGAAATCCAAACTACGTGTTGATGTGCAGGCACAAATCTGACTGTTCCTGATAAACTGTTCATGTGGAAAGATACAATTTGCATGGTTGTCATCAAAGCCAGTGGATGTATTCATTTGTGGAAGCATGTCAGACACCATATGTCACTAATATGCCTTTGATATGTTGGTGTCTGAATCATTTTTTTAACTGCTGAATGGCATATGTTTAAATGCAAACATCTGTGTCTGTAGTGTCTGTATTATTTATTCTTTATTTCTGTATCTTCTTTTGACTAAAAGTTTGATTTAAACCTAGGAGAAGTGTGGGATTCATCCTATTTTTAAAGAAGAACAATTTTTGTAGTATTTTAGCATGTGGCCAATGTGTATCTTCTCACAGATGAGAAGGTCATTTAAAAGATAATTTTTTCCCTTTCAGTAACCAGAAAAAATTCAGTTCCCAGGCAAAATAAAAATTAGATTTGACAAGTTTGTTAAATGAAAAAAATTATTGTTTCAGTTTTGGGCAGGTTCTGCAATGTATGGATTTGCTGAAAAGAAAAAGTCATTGTAAGAGCCATATGTTACACCATGATGACAGTAAGTTGGTTCTATCCAGAAATTTTTATGATTCAGTTAAAGAACTTGCAGTGTAATAAATGACTAAATAAAGGAATGAAATAATACACTATGTTTTTTAGGCTATTCATTAGACATGGGTGAAACTCAAAACTAGTGTCACAAACAACAAAGGAACTCAAAAGCAGTTATTGCAACTCATCAATCAACAGAGCCACTGCAGCACCCTTCAGAATGCTACAGCCAGCCTAAAAGGCACAGTCTGGGCAAAAGCAGGGAATTACACTTTGTTATTATAGCAAAAGAAGAAGAGAGTTTATCAAGCAGCTGGGGATACCTGGAGAGTCCAGGCATGAGTGCCTAAAGCTCAGGTACAGGAGGGACTCAGGAAACACTGCAAAGTGAGCAGCTGTGTTGGGCTCACCAGCGTGGTGGCAGGAAGAGGCCTGTAAAGAAGCAGCCATGGTGGCACATTGTGAATCTGCGGAGCTACAAGTATCCACTCAGTGAAGCCTCCAGCCGAGCTCTGTGAGTGTCACACAACTACAGCATTCTGCCTTTTGGTAAGAACTCACCCAATTCAGCAACAAATAACAAATGTCAGCTCTTAGGCGGTCAGTGGACTTAGGCAGCCTGGGCTTTATATTCTGTTTGTATGGTTTGGCTCAGGCCTTTAACAGACAAACAGCCATCGAATATAACACAGGAAAATCAAATCTGTCTAAATCCAAAAGCTTCATGCCACTGTCACAGAGTCATAGCATTTCATAGCCATAGCTTAAAGGAAACCACATCAAAACAAACCACGAACAGCTGAGTGCAGTTCGCACCAGCTAGCTCATAAAAAATGCCCCGAGTAGCCCAAAGAGCACCTGCGGCCATGGCAGAGCCACTGCCCGCGCTGGGGGCCGGCCGGGACCAGGGGCCTCGGAATCAGTCAGTGCCATCTTGTGGCATTCCAGGATATTAAAACGCCCCTGAGCTACAGTAACTGCAAATGTCCTTGGAATCCACCACAATCCCAAAAATTGCAAGGGTGCCGCACACAAAGCCCGTGCAGCTCCGTGTGCTTGGCCATAGCTGCCGCGGCTGGACGTGGAGAGGCTCAGCACCTGAATGATTAATGAGGCAAACGCCTACCAATTATGGCTCATTGGAGGGGCACAGATTAATGCATGTAATTAGAAATACTGGGAACAGATGGAGAATTTTGCAACATCAAAAGCCTGCTCCTTATTAGCTGTGCCCTGCGCTGGGCAAGTGGAGCGCTAGGCCGTGGTTTGCCCTGCACATCTCCTGGCACAGAGGTGGCACCCCGGGCAGGGGCTGCTCCCACAGGGCACCCACCTGGGGTTGTGTGTGGATACCTGCAGCTCCCGGGGCAAGGCTGAGTTGTGCTAAAAGCCACTGGCCAGCCCCCATCACCCACCCACCAGGGACTCTACAAGCAGCACGAGTTCGATGCTCAGAGGTGGCTGCTGCTGCTGCATCACTTGCAGCCTCAAACCCTTCCAGATCCCCCAACACTCATTCCTGGCACCAGCCTGAGCCTGGGACACAGAAGCAGCTACTATTAACAACTCAATAAAAAAAAATTAAAAAGTATTCCTAACACCTATCTTACTCTCCCTGCCCACCCAAATAGGTGGAAAGGGCCTATAAGCCTTCATATTACCATTTTATACATATACTAGCCATATAAAATGAGAAAATGCATAATATAACACACATAATATTTACCTACTCTATAATGCAATTTATATACTAANTACAAAATGTGCTGTTTCCTAATAATGAGTGCTGCAATACCAGAAGAGGACACATACTGTTCCTAGCAGTGTAACATTGATTGCATAATATTGCAAATATTAGTGACTTGAACAAGATTAAAGCGGCTCTGAGGCCTGTTCAGTCAGCTGGTACCCCAGGGGGTACCCCAGGGGGACATCCCTTCCTTACTGCATCAAAGGGTGCTGAGGGAGGGTGGGCAGACTCTTGTGTCCCTGCTAACACCTGTAATTCCTCCTTGCCTCATTGTCCACTTTGACATTGTTCAAGCATTCCAGACATTCACCCAAAGGGATATTTGGGAATGGTTATGATGTAGTTCCAAAGTTACAGTAATTTCTGCTTTCTACCTTCTCCACTTCTATCAAGTATTCAGAGAATTTTTTTTCCTTTCCATGACGCCAGATTTAATTTTTTTTAAGGAAAACGCGTCAATTTTATCACATCTTCTGAAAAGAAAATCACGTTCACACTATACATGTTCCATTCAAGGACCTGAGCCCTGATGTTCATTTAGTATAATTTTAGTGAATGGTGAGCTTTCCTCAGCCTACAGCTTTGCTGGGAAGTAGTTTGGTACAGTTGACAAGTACAATTGTGGTGGGTTTGCTTTTGGGTTTAATGCAGGGCAGTGAATCCTACTATAATCTCCTTTTTATGGACAGTAGAGATGTTCTAATTACAGACAAAACTTTTAGCACTTGCAAGGAATCAATTAATAGTAAATTGAAAACTGATTTTTTTTCCATATTAATTTGAGTACAAAGACAAAAAAAACACTAAATGATAATTTCATTGTCCTGAACTGTCACTATGGTTAGTTACACATATGACAAATGGATTCACTCCAACCTAAACAAGACACTTCTGAAGTTGCATTTTCCACACTAGGCAAACTGAGCTTTTATCTTCTGTTAGCGTAAGCTGCGTTATTAAACACAAAGTAATCTTCCAAATAGTTTGAAGCCAATATGATAATTACAACATAATTGATTGCAATTGCTTGTTTTCCTAAGATGAAAGCAAATAATATTTCTCCCAAGTGTCTCTAACTTTCAAAACTTTATATGGAATACTGTTAGGTGAACTCTCAGTGCAAATCTATGACTCAGACAACTATTTCCTCTCTGTCATGCTGGAAATGAAATATATGATTTATTTTTCTCACTATTTCCTGTCCTGGTAGCAAGCACTGAGTTTTATTTTCTGATGGGCCAGATTTTTTTCTAGTTTTGCATATAAAAATTCCCAATAAGCCTGAATTCTCACTGCTTTCCTCTGGCCGAGGTGCGTTAAAGCATCATTTTGTTGCTCATCAGAGGGTCTGATGTAGCTGCAGTGTGACTGGGAAGAGCCTTTCCTCACAGCCTCTTTCACCACATAACTGGGGAATTATGCACCCTACAACAATCTTGGAAGGAATGGAAGCAGAAAATACTGCAGCTGCCACTGAGAGGTAACACTTGAATCCAGTTCAAGATATGAATATCAGAGATACCTGAACACCAGTGTTGTCAGCACTGCCTTTTCATTTTGAGAAATGTAACATTGATGGGAGCTCACAATCTGAGACTAAGCATTTCTCATCTCAGAGTTTAGGCTCTAGCTTTTGGAGAGACCTTAGTTTGTAACCTCCCAAATTATAAGGTGGTCAAACATAACACTCTGACCTAACTCTCTTAATCCAACATTTTCTCCCATATCTTCACCTCACAAAACCATTCACAAAATGTCCTCTAGGTTGTCCTCTAGGTTTGCCATTACTGCATTATGGCACTGTTTATTAGACTGGGCTTCCAAGTCACCCCTTAGAGAGATTGCATTCCTACTTTGCAGGGATTTTACCATTGGAAAAGTTCATCTAGAAAGATGCCTGGAAAACAACGAAGTCACTAGGGGAATTCTTCACTTGAAGTGTCCATCACTCCTCAGTAGAGGAATTGGAGGGATATGTTAAGCTTGCTACATCCTCTGTCAATCTTTTGTTCATTACGTTATCAAGTTGCTTGCACTGTGAAAGATTAAAACAGTTGAGTAAGTGCAAAGCACTGAGTTACTGAGCACTTTGATTATAAGTCAGACATCAGACTGGTATTTGAAGCGCAGAACTACTGAGCTTTCGCTTTGTCACACAAACAGATGTTGCCGGAGGCAAGGAGGAAAGGAGTCCTGCATTTTTTTTAACTTGGCAGCTGAACTTTGCTCTACCTGAAGAACCAGGCACTGTGTGCAGCTCCTGGTTAGATGCCTTTCAAACCTGTCTTCTGCCTAAGGGCTACCAGATGTGCAGCTGAGGCAAATGGATAGATTTTCCCATTGTGCATCTCTGCAACCTGAGGATGTGCTGCTTTTTGCTTGAAGTAAATGGCTGGCCTGCTTTATTAATTTAAGAGTCAGACAATAATATTTTTTCCCTTCTGCTCGGCTTTAAGGAGAGTTCTTCCCAGTATGAGAATGAGCTATTAATAAGCAGAGATAACATACCTAGGGAAGAAGACTTCATTCTGGATATTTATTTAGAATTTCAGCTTGAAAGATCCAACCAGAACTATTTGACATATAGTTTATTTCCTGGTAACTATGGTAACTGCCACACATACATTCTGACTACCTTTAAAGATTGGTGGGGATGCCCATAGGAGAATCCTTAAGTCTGTTGACTTACCTATCCCACTACCTGGATGTCCATTTACTCAAGGATCCAAGAAACATCCCGTAAATAACTCTCCATACCCAAGGAACTGATTCAGGATCCTGGGTTTCTGGGTAAGTACATTGGTGTCTCTGTGTTCAAGCAATAAAGTGCTTCCCTCTCTTTGTGACCATCATTAAGTAAACCTACAAGGAAATATTATACCACATTTAATAGATGTGAAATTCATCTACAGGCTTGTGATGGAGAATACCACAGGTTTCACTGACCATCAGTAGAACTGCAGCCATCTCTCCCAAACATAAAAATCTGTTACAACATTCCCTACAGATTTTCTTCCTTCACAAGCATGATATACACATCACTGGTATATTTGCAAATACCTCCCTATTTTGCCTATCACTTCTTATGACAGTGTCCAAAACACCATGCTGGAAAGCTGTGTTTCTGTGTACCTTACAGAGAGATGAAGGTTTGAACTGGTGGAGTATTCCCCCATGTGGCTGCCACAATCCCGTGTCACCACAGATGCTCTGTGTCACTGAAGGAACAGACAGCGAGGCTGGCACTGGCAGAGGAAGGTGGCTTTTGGAGGGTGATTAATGCAAATGCCACAGCTACAGAAGTGAGAGAGTTCATTTAGGAAAATGCATTTGAGAAGAGAACCTAGAGAAGACTAACAGTAAAACAAGGTGCACCTCAGAGCAGAAACCCTCCTCTGAACAAATGTGGGCAACAATAATATTTTCTAATTCACAGCTATCTATAGTCACTTTTTAAGAACTTTTGTCTATACCTACTTCCAAAAAACAGCTATCTTGATAAGATTTTTTTGTTTAAAAAGAAATAAATATTAGACATTGGAATAGTACAAATAATTTATTTTTCCCCTAGATCTGTTCCTGGTGTCTTTTTGTGTTATGTGTAATCATGAGTGACCCCAAGGTCAAATATTACTGAAACCTCACAGAAAGCCCTGCTAGATAAGGAGAAACATGAAAATCTCAAGGAAGAAAGTATTTGACTTCTAAATAGAATGCTTGCCTAAGACCAAACATCATTAGGGAAGTCCTCCAGGCAAACCTCCTCTCATTATTTATTGTCATGGTTTGCTGAAGATTCCTCAGCATAACTCACAATCGGGTTTTAAATAAATCTCTTTGTATAGTAAATGTGATATTCTTGCATCTAAGCAGCAGGGTTAGCTGAAAACTAAGTAAGACCAAAATTTCACATTTCAGGGATTCATAAACAGCTTAGAGTCTGACAGCAATGCAACAAGAGGCAAAAATATGACTGACAACATATGGCTGAAAAGCAGAGTGGCAGTGGCTGTACAACATAATAACGAAACAGCAAGACTGCAAAGCAAAAGCAATTAGCTACAAGGGTTGCTAACGTGGAATTATTTACGGTGAGGAACTTCTCCATAGGACAAGGATGGTGCTGTGCTTATGGTTAACAGTTAAGGCATTGGATTTAAGGCTTTGCTTCCCATCCTTCATTCTGGCCTCTAGAGGGTCAGTCGGGCCTAGGCTCTAAAATGCTTGGAGGCACTCTGACATCCTGGAGGAATTGGTCTAAGCCTCCTGGATTTCAGCTGCTCATCTCAAAATTAGGGATGGTAAAGCTTCTCATGGCAGTTATTGTGAATGGGAGGGTGCTAAAGACTGGGAATGTTTTATCAAATAGTTTCACTACAGATCTTTTCAAAGGGATGAATGTCCGATAGACTTTCCTTAAAAATCTTATCACATCAAAGTGTTAACTGATGTTATTGCCTAAGGTGACCATGAATTCCATTTTTGATTCCACTAAACTGCGGTGACCTCTTAAAGAAGTCCAGAATACCTCAGAAATTTCCATCTCTAATCAGAACAGGGTGAAGTTCTCTTCAAGGAGAAAATCCTCTGGTGTGATCCATTTTTCTGCTGTAGTTAAATATTCTTGGGCTGATTCAGCATCTGGGCTGACGAGTTGGCCCCTGGAAGCTCTTGCCTGGGTTGTTCTGGAGGAGGCTGGAGGGGCAGCACAGTGGAAAGTTCCTCTCCTCACCAGAGGACATGCACAGGCCACTCTTGCCAGGGCACAGTCTCCTGACTCCCTTGCTTGGCTCAGTGCACTGCCTCTGCTCCTGCTCATAAAATAATCATTCTCTTAAATTTCATATTTATCACTTGCCATAACAAGGTTTCTCTGCTAAGGTAATACTATAGTCAAACAAATGTAAAGCTGGTGAGGAGAGAGAGTAAAATGACTGAAAAGGTCTTTTTTTACTCAGTGTGGTGAAAGAGGATATTAATACAAATAGATGGCTTTTTTTAGTGCACCTATTATAGAGTCATGCCCACTCTTTGCTGAATGCATTCCTATGAGACTGTGTGTGTGCAATAAAACCCTTAGTTTATTAAGCATCTTTTTCTATTCTGCTATGTCAGTCTAAATTCACTTTGAAGGCAGGAATGATGGAATTGTTCAATATATTGTGTGCACAAGGTTGTGACCTCTGCAATCAGCCCTTGAAACACCACTGTCTGCTTACTATTGGGACAGCTGAAATGAATTGTGAGGTAGCCTCATAAAACATTGTACTAAATCTGAGGCCTCTGAATATGCAGTACTTAAGCATTGTTGTATTCTTTCTAACTTCCAAAAATTTTAAAATCTCTATAGGACTTAAAAAATGCAAATTGAACATACTGTTTTTACTGAACATCTTGTTTCTAAGCAAGGTCTTAATCCTACAAGAGCTCAGATGGATGAAGGGCCTTGTTCTTGTACCAAAATGTGCCACTGATTTCTGCATCCATTTGTGTTTGTGTTTTGCAGGAGACATTATTGTGTCATCCAGCAGGAAGGCACAAGTACATCTGCCTGAGCACTGGACTGTGCTGTGGAGGACAAGTCTCTACACTGAGGCATATCCTAACCTGAGGAGCAAAAATGCTTTTGTTTCAAAAGGGGGACAGAAGGAATACCCTCAATGATAAACCTGCTCTGCACACAAATACCCTGCTCTGCACACAAGAGAGATCTTGCTCTGTTTGGAGGAAGACTGACCCAGCCAAGCTGGAGCACCCCCTGTAGAGCTGTCATCACTCTGCATTTCCATACTTATTAAACTTACATTCTTCATCTCTGTAACATGAGCAACTAGAATTATACCAGCCACCACAATGATCTTTCCCTTTCATCAGCTCTGTGGCAGCAGCTTTGCCTCCCTTCTGTGCTGTTACTAGCAGGGTAGCTCCAAATAATTGTTTTGTTTCCACATGCAGCAAAGGCCTAAACAGCATCAGGAGGGCCCATGAAATGGGAACTAACGAACAGAAAGTCCAGTTGCTGATGTTTATCATTGGTGGTTCTTATTCTGCAATATGTTTAAACACCATGTTTTACTAAAGCTGCTGTGAATATTCATTCAGTGCCCATGGGTGAACCCAGCTCACCAGATCCCTTTGTTAACACCACAGCTTAAACTTGCTTATGGAACTTGAAAAGGTTCCCAGTAGGACCCTCTGAACAGATGTAATTTATATACTGCTTGAAAAAAGAATAAAGCTTTATTTATTCCTACCTTGAAGGTACAGGGCCTTGAGGAAAACGTGTTAACATGGTGAAAGGCCAAGCTTAACCACTCCGGGCTCCAGGAAGATAATTCTGTCACTGAGTTGGGGAAAGCCAGGCTGTCCTACTCACAAAATGTTGCCTTTGTTCTCCACATGAATCAATTCGTATCTGCTGATAACCCACTTCTTTCCAAGGATTTCAGGTTTAGGTTTCCCTTTGATGCCAGACTCACTGCTGGAAACAGTAAACCACTCTTTGATGGAGCTACAATTATTCCCTCTAGTCAGCTATTTGATTGTTTCTGTTAAAAATCTTACATCACCATTTCATTTTGGATAGGCTTCCCTCTTCATCCTGATTTAAACCATGCCAGTCACGAATGTTACAAATCAGATAGCCCAAGAAGCATGTAATATTTCCATACAAAATATGCATAAATTCATCCTTCCCTGTAACATGTATGACCAAAATTATATCAGTGACCCCAGCAACCATTATTCCTTTCATCATCCCTCTCCCAGCAGCTCTGCTTCCCTTCTGTGCTGCCACCAACAGAGTCACGGGAGCACAGAAGCCACCACACCCAAAGCTAGAGGTGTCTTGGTCTGAACACTTGTGAGGGTTTCAGCCTGTCTGGGGCACAGGAGTGTCACATCAGGCAGCTCAGCCTGGTAATGGTAACCTAAGCTACCAGCAGCAGGGAGGCGTTTGTGCTGTGCTTTGCTTCGAGCAGCGCTCAGAGCCTGTGACACTGTCTGACACTGACTGATTAAGATACAGGTACTGTGGTGCTGTCAGGGAAGAAGAAAGAGGACTTGCCGTGCTGTTGTTGCTCATGGATCTCCAGCAGGGCAGCAGCCAGACACCAGTGCACAGCAGTGTCGTGCTCTTCCCCCTCTTCAGAGAATTACTTTCCAGTCAACTTGAGCAGATTAAGAACACACCTCATTTTTAACACAGCCTGTGCCTCCACACTGACTCCACTCTGTGTATCATAGGTGATCGAATCCTTATGGCTGGGGAGGGGACTGTGATAGGAGATGAGGGAGATGTGAGAAGGACAAAAATATAAACTCAATAATGAGCCTTACCAGGAAACCATTAGGAAGGCTCCTGCTGCAGCAAACAAGAGCAGGTCCTAACAGGGAAAGAAACAGAGCTACCTAGTTATGCTGCAGATATAGACTCATCTTCCTTTTCTCCATGGCTTTTACTTGCCATCTGTAAAAACCAGACTTTTAAATTTCTCCCTGATCCCTTTTCTGGGTATCCCCAAAGCCCACACTGCACTATCAATGGGAAGGGTGAAAAAGATTACTTTTCCAGGCAGCCTAGGACATGGGACTAAAAGTTTAGTTTTATTTAGTTTAATTCTCTGGGCTTTCCCCAATACAAAAATGCAGGGTTTCCCAATGAACCTTTTCATCTCATCTCACAAGTGATGAAATAATAATTTCCCTTGTCTCTGAGGGTGATGCTGAAGCCCTCAGAAAGACTAACATATGTGGTGTCCTGACACAGGGACACTCTTGAGCTCAGGCTTACGTTTTTGTCCTTCTGGAGTCACTTGTCCTTACAGCCTGTGCAGGTAGGAAGGCAAGCAGGAATATAGGAAGTCTCAGAGAAATCTCTGGAGACCTGACATTCTCTTGTTCATTTGTATGCCAAACCAGGCATGTTTCTGCCACCTGTGTGGTGCCACAATTGTCCCTGTCCTCCTCCAGGCAGAGGAAACTGGAAAGATTCTGATCTTCCTTCCACCAGGGAGGAGGCAATTTGGCTTCCAGGAACCTCTATTCTCTACAACAACCAGGCTCTTTTCATCTCGGCTTTCTCAGTAAATATTTAGAGGTCAGTTCACATTTTCCCTTGTGCTCTATGTGACAGAGCTGATTATTGCTGAGGTCAGGTGGCTCCATGAGCTAATTAATATTCACAGGTAGCAGTAACAAATAAGTACAAACCTCATCTCTCTCCTCAGCTTTAATTACAATATCAGTGGTATCAAATTCCATGTGGATGCACCGCCCACATCAGCTCCAAACAATTTCAGATGTGTTTACTAACAGGATTCACAGCATCTTTAACTCATGATCTTCTGTCATTACCATATAATTACTCTAATGCATCTTTACTGTGCAACGCCCGCCAGAACTAACAACCGTGGAGTGTCTCCTGTAACAACAGAATAGAGACATCATCGTGGAGTTTTTGGCTTACAGGGACCTGCAGCATTCCTTTCAGTCCCTTTATTCCACATTTGTGTGCAACCTGACTCCTATCTGCCCCCCTTCCTTATCTAAATTTACTTTATGAAACATTTATGTCATTCTAGCACTGAGAAACCCCAGGTGGCACTGAAATCCCAATGGGAATGTAGCATAAGTCAATAAAGTGGTAATAAATTGCCTCACCTTGATCAGCTCTGTGGATACAGAAGAGGAATAGAGGAAGTTGTGTCAGGGAAGAGCAACCATATTTTGTACCTTGCTGTGGTATGGGTGAGGATCTGGGCCTTGTGCAGAGGTAGGAAAAGGTTCGGAGAAATTCTACAGAAAATGCAGTACTGACTACTTAAGTTAGCAAATATGCCTCAATTAAGTGCTGGTGGAGGTCAGATACAAAAGTCAGTTAGAGAGAACTGGGCAAGCTTCACAGGGTCTTTGTGGCAAAAAGCTAAAGGATGAGCCAGTGCAATAACCTGTCAAACAACAAGCCATGGAGATGATTTTAGCCTTTCATTTCTACCGCTATAGAAAGTGAAGAACAAAGTACACATTCTAAAGACATAAAATGGGATGAATTTTTGAATCTATGTAAGGATTTTAAAATAAGAACTAGCTGCAGACATATCTGACAATGCACTATGCAAAATATTCCTGTGCCTTTGCAGAGATTTACAAAACTCTCTCAATATATCAATTTCATCACTCCTTTTACTTTTCTCAAATGGCAATCATTTTAAACTGAAAAAAGTATCTATAATTGATGCATTTGGCTTTCTTTGTGATAACAGTCACTATGATTAAAACACACATTATCAGGACTTGAAAAAGACAGTTAAACAGGAATGGCATTACATTGTCACCTATCCAAATTGTAATTGGTGTTTAATTGTAGCTCTGCAAGCAAACACAGAAAGACAAACAACAAAGAAACCTCTGATCTGATTGAAAGTAATTAAGAGATGAAAACCCAAGAGACCTAATATATGAAGTTTCAGGGAGGAAGCATTCCTTCCCTGAAATGCAAAGGCTCTCCTTGGATCTGAGAGAAGTAAAGCATGGGAATAGTGCAGCTGTTTCTGGCAAGTTGTTTTTTGAGTGGAAATGGAAATTAAGAGCTGCCAGGCTGATTTTTATCTCTCTTGTCAAATTTGTATTGTATATGTTTGCTGATGTTCTGTAATATCCCAGTTAGCTCTGTTGTTTGCATATTAACTGTTTTGTGTCCCAGTTGCTCATATAAGGATCATAAATATTTTGTGAAATCACTTTCAGTAGTATAAACTATATTTTTTTCTAAACAGCTTTCCCTCTGTTCTTGGAGAAGACTCAAAGAATACCCGAAGAACTACTTTAGGATGGGCTTTTTCACCATCAGCTGACAGGGACATGCTGGAAGCAGCTCCTGAGCAAAAGGACTTCCACAAAAACACTGTGCATCTAAACCCAGTGAGTTTCTCTTTAGGGCAAAACTGATCTCAGCCATGGAGAGATGGAGGTGATGCAGTTTCAGGGGAGCTGGAAGCCAGCACATCATTCTGAGTGCCTGTATCCAGGACTTGGGGGTACCTGTGTGAGAATAAGGGTAACAGGTATAGTTCACACATGGAATATGCAGAGTTCACACACGGAACTGTACAGAGAATTTGACAATGGGCAGGGTTTGTGGTTTCACCAGGAAGGTTACCTGGTTCTGTTCCGGAATGGAAAAGGAAAATATTTTTATCTACTTTAACATCACTCTGGCACTGTCAGATGATTCATAGGCTCTGGAGAGCACAGACATTACCAGCTCAGCACATTTGTGTACCAATCTCCATTTGTCATATGTGAGTACTTCCCACAGTCCTAAAAATGGATTTGTTTTGTGTATTATTTGCAGGAAATGTAACAAACTCCACACTGAACAGCAAAATAAAAACAGCACTTGATTGTTTTATTGAATAGTTGCCTATTTACTTGGCAAAGTTTCACTTTAGGATTTTTTTTATGCTGTCTAATAAAAGGACCCCCACAGTTGTCTTCTCTGTGGAGAAAAGCTGTCAACATCCAGTATAATTTTCTGCATATTGAGTGAAGTACTTGAAAGTCCCAGATCCATTTTAATATGTGAGCTGCTTTCCCATTTGTATGCAGCTGGAGAGAGTAGTTTTATACTCATTTAAAAAAGCCATATGACGGATTTCTTTCTTTAAACAAATACTGTCTGAAACTTTTCTTTTTTCTCTTTCCTCCAGCATACACCTTTCCTCTCTTGTTAGGCACCAGTGTGCTGAAATCACTGCATAGTGCTGACATCTCACTCGTTATACATAAAACCATGCCAGCACCGAGGTTTTTTTGATGTCTCTGTGCATGATCTGCTGGAATAATTCCCAGATTAACTGTTTATTAATATAATTTTGGCAAAACAGTGAGTGAGGAAATTCCACTGCACTGCCCTGAATAAGACTTTCACTATCCTTTTCTGAATTTTCTGATTCTGGAAACAGACAGCTACCAATCCTCCTATCCAATCCTAGCCAAGGCTCTCTCCCATCCTGATCCTGCAAGCATTTTGCCACACAGCACCAGTCAGTGGTGCTCAGTCCTTGCACAGCTATTAACTCTGATGCAATGAAGTGTTGTTGTTATGGGTTGCAGGGAGCATGTTTAACATCCACAGCTATTTTTAATGATTCTGTCAAGAGGAAGGATTATAGCTCTGAAAGCACAGGGAGATTTTGTGTAACAGTCACAAGGCTTTGAACTCTGCACACACCATGCCTGAACATACTGTTCATGTGCTTCAACACAGCCTGACACTGCAAAAGTCGTGGTTGAAAAACAGGATATCTGAAGGTTACAGAACATTTAATGGCTCCGTGTAAACAATACAGCACCAAGAATTAAGTGTCAAACATTATCAACCTAGCAGTCTGGATATGCCACATCTCAGGCTGAGAATGACTCACTCAAACAACCTCAGATGGCAAACCCCCAAGAAGACAGGTTTGGACTGATGCTACCAACTCAGTGTGGAGCATTTGGTCCAAGGAGCAGACACTGAGTAATTTGCCACACCATGCTTGCAGATGCTTTCACCCATATTCAAGATCTCTGTTCCACATTTCTGTTTTGAATGAGAATCAAAAAGTAGATTCTCAAATTTTTCAATGGAGCTAAAATTGTGAAAATTTTACATTGGAAAAATTAGTTTAATTGCTGATTCTTTTGTCCGAAACAAATGGAACCAATTATAAATATCTTGGAGGAACCTGAGAAACAGGAACCCTTATGAAAGTAGCAGAACTGAGAGCCTCAGGGTTCCTGGGGTTGCCTGTTTCTCACCAACCAGCAGAGTAGGAACCTCAGAAATATGGACATTCACTTTAACCAACAATCCTGGAATTTACAGTGACCACTGCTGAAAGAGCCAAAGAATGAAACTCTACTGGGGAAGCTTTCTTAGGGCTTCCAGGTTTCCACCTCCACTGGCTGGGGCTTGGGGCAGGAATTAAGGTATCCAAATTTTTGAAGAAATGAGTCAAAGCTGCAGGACCCTCAACTTGGGTCAGAGATCTCAGAAATTCAGGGTTTCCAGCTCTACCAAAGTTACCTGGAAGATATGTGAGCTTTGGGTTCAGCTCCTAGTTGAGCATCAGGAAGCCTGCTCAGTGCCCTGGACTTGGAGGAAGGTCACACAAAACCCCAATAGAAAATCCCAGAGACCCAAAGAATTTCCTGTGAAACAGTTTTGGTCTCAATAACTCAGTATTTTCTAATGAAGTACTGCTTACTGGAAAGTTTCTGCCTATTTCCATTTGGGAAGACATTATTCAGAAGGACATGACACATTTTGGATGACATGAGAGAATTAAGTTTGGTCTTCTTGCCAAACTCCATCCTGGTAGATAATTTCTTACCTATTTAAATCTACCTCATATTAACAGAGCACATTTTTTTAGCTCACATTCTGTCTTGCAGCTCTTGTACTGTTAAATATTATCTGCATTTTATCTCCTCTGTAGCTGCTTTTCACTGAATTCAGTGCTAGGTTAGTATGGGATCTATATATGGGAATGGGAGCTCTGGGGGTCTCTAAAATCACCTCTGTTACTGCCAGAACGTCAGTGCCACATGAAGGATTATTTTTAGCACCAGAGGAGTTTTTGCAGAGCAAGGTGCAGCCCCACACGGAATGGGACTAGTCTGATGTCAAATTGTTTTATGCCATTATGGCACATCACTGCATGACAGAGTAGCTCTTGTATTTTTCTATCTCCTCAGGAACATTTATTCCTACAATGAGGATCCTGCATTGACTCCAATGAAGACCCAGGCCCCTATTGTGGTAGGCACTATAGCAACAGACAGTTAAAGGCAGTCCTTGTTCCTAAAGACCTTTCTATCTAAACAGTCACGACATTGCCAGAGATTTATCTTTTATTCTTCAGTTTATAACAGCTGCAAAACAACTGTGGATGAAGAATAAAAATTGTAATGAATAGGCTGTGATGATCCCAGCTGTAGGATGAATCTGTATGGAGGTGGGAAACCCCAAGGCAGTAAAAGCATTGAGGGGTGTAATCCTGAACCCACTGAAGTAACACGAACACTCCTACTGACTCTACTGGGAGCCAGGATTTCCCCCATCTGCTCCCACTTCACCAGGTGCCTGTGTGCACAGCACAATGCAGAGTTGTACAGTGATGTTTCCAAATTCCCTGTCACTACAGCAGAACAGGCACACTGCTCCCATCCAAGGGATGAGTCGGGGCAGAGCCCAGTGCTGTGGCTGTGCTGGTGATGCAGTGGTGCTGTGGGAGCACAGCCACAGCCCTGCTGCACTGGGGCCTCCTGCAGAGCTGCCTTGGAACAGGTTACTGGGAGGGGGCTCCCAAGCTGCCCACATTCACTGCTCTGTCACCAAATCACTCACCTGCCACTGACAGTAAACTGAAGGATTAATTACAGTCTATGCTGCTCCATGGTCTCCAGAGCAGGGGCTGCTTAGATGACAGTGAACTCCCTGAACATACTGCGCTTCTTGCTGCAAATCCTTTCTCTAAGGGATACAGACCAAAAATATTCCTGAGGTACAGCTCATAAACAGACATATCCCCAGTTCTGAACTTGCTGATGTTCAATGTTATTATTTACTTAAATTACATAGCTCCCCAGCTCTAACAGGAGACTCTGGCAACTTATTTCTTTGGAAGCAATGCAATGCACATTAAAGCAGAGATAATAATAATTTAAGAAATGCAGGTCTCTTTTCTGGACATTCTGACTATGAATGTAATATAATAGAGGTTTGAGTGATGCTTGTTTTGCACCCCTGAGTTTATCATAAGATTAACAGTCTTTATTATTTTGCAGAACAAGCAGTAGCACCTCATCAAGGGTATAATCACCTCAGTCAAAAAACAAACAAGCTTTTACTTAATGTGCTAAAAATATAGTTGAGAAACCTTCGATCTCAAGCCGTGTGATAAAATAGACTGTGTTGACGGAGCAAATCAGCAGCTGCTGCTGTGCAGGCTCCTTCACCCTAACAATGCTTGCCTTTTTCTCTCCCCACCAAATTTAGAGATGATGTCAGTGTAGCCAGCTCCAGGAGTTCAAAAATCAGAAGACAAACCAAAATAGAATCACAGCATTGATATCAAAGCTGTGGAAGTTATTGAAACCGAAGCGTGTGATTTGGGGGGGATCAGCCTTTAGATTTTTTAATTCATAGGAGACAGCCTTCTCCCTCCCAGTTGTCTGCTCAGTTCTCCTGGCTGTCTGATATGCCCTATTTCAGAGTGAGAGACAACACAGGACAATGGGCAGCACAAAGGATTGGGAATCTATTTAAAGTATATATATAAAGCACGATTCTCCACCATCTGTAGAGCATTAATCCTGCAAATACCTTCCCTGAATGCTCAACTTCATTCATGCCAGCAGCCCCACGGAAGCCAGTGGGGGTCCTCTCATACCTGAAGTCTGCCCCTTATTCGAGTTACTATTGCACGTCAGAAATGTTGGCCTATGTCATAATATTAAGAATTAGCTAGGAATGAAGAGATCTATTGCTCAGTTTTCTCTGTGAACTTGGGCAAGTCTTGATCCATTCTACATCCCAGCTTCCTGCTCTTTCAAAAGGGGTAAAATTTATCTCTACAAGGTGCTTGGAAGCCTCCAGACAAGAGATAATAAAATAAGGAAAATTGTATCTTTCTGATGTAAATTGATTTCTAGCTAACACAGCTGGACACAATGCTTAAAAATCAAAAGCATTTCATAATTAAATCTCCTAATAAAACCAAATTCCTAGAACTGGACTTAATCCACCACGGATCAAGTCTGACTGAGCAGCTGAGAAGCAGAGAACATTCTCAGTGCTGAGAGGAGACACCTCTCATTTCATTCACTGGACCTTTTGCACTTCAACATGATACACAGAACTCTCTCTAAAAAGAGCAGTTCCTGGGATCTAGGAGTAAACTCATATGGGAGTTCATCAAGATGTAAACCTTTAGCTTTATTTTTCCTACCCAAAATATAAATTTCCTCTGAATTTTAGATTAAAATTAATTGATTCTATTTTAAAATGTAGTCTGAATTCAAAGTCCAATATTTTGAAGCAGAAGTAGATGTTACAATGAAACAGTTTGTTAGGAAAGTACTCACTTAAAATAATGGAAGGCTTTCATCTTTTATTTACCATTTGAAATTAGTAAAAGATACTACCTCAGAGTGGCTTCATTTAAAGAGGCAAACTGATGCATTTTGTTAATTAGACCATTAAAAAACTCATTTATGTGTAAATAAGTCTAGGTCATTAAATCGTAATGTACAGTGTCAACAGGAAACTTCAATCTTCAAACTTTCTAGTTATGTTAATTCATGACCCTAAAAATTAATTAAAAATAGAATTAGCATCAAAGAACTTAATTCCCCCGTCCTGTTTTTAAAGAAAAAAACATGTATTTGTAATAATAGAAAGTGCTATTTCTGGTCAATCCTCCAGTCACACATTCTCTTTGTCTACAAGAGTTTGTTTAAAATTAGAGGTACAACACCTATATGTTGATATCAATGATCTCTTAGAATATTTTTAAAACACAGCAAAAAATAGTTAGCAGTGACATTGTCCCTAATTTTCATGATAGCAAGAACAAGATGTTTCAGGAAAATCACATATTGTAAATTAATGGCATAATAATGAGTCAAAAATGTTATTTGGCACAGCTGAAAAGGCTAAAAGGTTGTCTCCTGTTAAGGTTTGTGAGTATTACAGTTATAAAGTCATATTCTCAATTGCTCATAGCTTTACAAAACAGGAAGTAAAGGCTCAACTCTAGGAAATTTCCAAGATTCTCAGGCTGATTCTAGAAAACATCAGGAAAAAAAAATGTAGAAACATTTCTGAAAGTTCAGCCATTGCCAGGAACAGAATAAAAGCTATCCCATTCGATTCCAGAGAGATACTGGGAGAAGCTGTTGCAAAGACACTGAAGACAGAATTGAGAGGAACTGGAAATGGGCAGTAGAGTGCAGGAGAAAGAGAGGCCACATGGTCAATGAGATGCTGGAAGACAAGTCCATGGATCCCAGACAGCTGAAAAGAATGAGACTGGGCTGAGGGCAGGAAAGAGCACAGGAAATAATGGTGGGATGGAAGTGACACTGAAAAACACCCCAGAGAACAGCAGAGAATGCAGCCTGGGGCAAATGGCCTCTACCCACTTGTCTGGAGAACAAACCCCAAGGATGCCAGAATCCCAATCCTCATGTAAAAGCAAGCAGTAATTATCATTTCCATACATACAGGTCCCAGATAAAACACAAAATAGGAACTGGTGAAGATTATTGATTTCCCTTTGTATACCCTTTAATAAACAGTTAAATTTCCTTTTTTTTCCAGATGTCTAAAATTAAAAGGATGCAGAAATGCCAATTCTGTGTGCTCCTAACCAGGCTTGCGACGCTGACCTAACACAAGTGGTGAGGAAAAAGGAAGACAGAAAGAACAGTGAAAATTGTGTGAAGGCTCTGAGAAGAAGGGATGCTCTTGAGGCAGTAGCAGTGATACCAGGTGAACTGTAATGAGTGACTCCCATTGCCAGGGATGCTGTCCAGCCTTGGCAGGAACATTCTCTGCATCCAGTATAGGACTGTATTTGCCTCCTGACTTGGTGACTGGTTGACACATGGACACATAAAAATTAGGGTGTTTAAAACTACAAAAATACTTGAATTGTTTTGAATTTTCCTAATTCACTTGAGCACATGACACTAACAAAGGACACAATCTTTACCTTACTTTCAGACTGGATACTTGCTTTGCAGATAACAATCTGCCCAGGACTGACAGGAATCTTTTCACCGAAGGACTGCATTAAATATGGTTGTTTCTGCACAGCTCCAACGTATGTAAATTATTCATTGTATATATGAAACCATATCACAGTTATATGGCAGAAGCGATTGCTCCCACTGTACGCATTCCTTGGAGCTGTGTGACACATGCACAATCGAGCCTGACACAAGAAAATTCATCAAAGGATATTTAAATATACCTTAGGGAGACACTAACTTTTCTGATGGTTAGAAGGAAAACTAATTGCATCTGCACAATACAACAGTTTTATAAGGGTTGAGTTCATCAATGCTTTTATTTTTTCTTTGGTAAACATTTAAAAGATAAACACTTAAATTGATAAAAAAAATCAGGAACAACTGAATGGTTTGAATACCTTAAGGTTTCTTCCATCTTAGGTATTACTTGTTCCTACTGAATTTTTTGCAATATCAGCAATGCATAGAAATTCTTGAGCTATCAAGGTGGCATCAGAGTGGATAATAACAGATAATTATTCTCACAAAGACCTTGCACCTTTTTCTAAGACTTAAAATTAAAATCAAACTAATTACATAAAATAATACTTTGAAATCACTAAAAATTCTTCTGACAAACATAATCAATTTGTTACACTAGATACATTTGGTTTTACTAAGACGATGAGGTTTTCATCTGTAATAGTGTATAGGCTGAATGCATCCATTCAACTATATGAAATTCTGTAAACTTTCTAGATTATTGCTGTCTTGGAAATTCTTAGTACACATTCAGAAATGTGCAGACAGAGCCAAATAAATACTTTATTCTGTCATGACTTATCCGATTGTCTGTTGGGGCATTGTGACTGACAAGCTACAATCAGCAGTCTGAAATGCTCAAATTTCAGGCTGTTTTGATGTTTTCTTAAGTGGCTTTTTGACAAATTGTACTAGATGTACAAAATTCCATGTGGAGTCTTCTGGATTATATGATCTTCCTTTACAATTTATCCAAATGAGTGTTTTGCTAAGATGATTTAATTCCTTGTTAAATTGGAAACAGGAATGATGCTACTGATTCATTTACGCACTAAGTTCAAGTTCCTTATTAAGAACACTGTGGAGCACTTAAATTGTAAGTCTTTGTTCCCCTTGGACAGGTGAAGATTAATTTTGGTGGTGTCCCCAACAGATTAAAAATCAGGATAGTTGAGACTGACAACATTTCATTGGTATGAGGAAGAGAAGAGTCAGATTATTCTTTGCCAAGCTGTATGACTATGGAGCACTATCACAATATTTCTAACTCTCTTCCCACTTCACTACTGATATTGTGACAGGATTTGTAATACCATTAGGCTGTGTTGCCAAGAGCAATTCTTTTAAAGAGTGTGACACTGAATATAGGCTCTGGCAAATGATGCCTTCAGTTAGAAAGTATTAATGCGACACAACTCTTCCCGAACCTTTTACAGAGAATATGCCTTGACCAAAAAGTGACAAAAGAGAAAATAGTGCTTAAACTTGTGCAACATAGAATTGAGGCAGAAAAATCTCTGCTGAATATGCCTTTTTGTGCAAGAATTGATCTCGCTGTCATTTTTAGTAATGTAAATCACAAAGAACCATTGAAATCAGTGGGAACTACAGCAGTATAAATCACATGTCATGAATAACAAAGTTGTAAGATATTGTTATTGGGTCACTTAGTGCAGCTCCATAGTTTTATTTTAGCTCTAACATTTATCAGCTTTGCTTGTGCACACTAACTCTTACAATCGAAATATTTTCTGCAGTTTGGCAACAATAGGTATTCTAGACTGGGTATTCACAGGGCAAGTAATAGAGAATTTGTCATAATGGGTCCATCTTCTTTTCTACAGCTCCTCTTATACTTTATGTGTCTACTTTATATACCCATAAAATATCTAACTGAATATGAAATGACAGGAAGAAAAAGAAAGGAGTGTTCCCTTTCCATCATATTTCTCTGACATATGAGATTTGATCATCTCTAATATCACAGCGACAACCAACATTAGCAAACACACTACCCAGCCCCATTGCAGGTTATCTGCCGTGGAAAATTCCATGGGCTAATTATTTTCTGCATAAAAAAATTTCTTTCATTTGTTCTAAATTCATTGGTCCTTAATACCATGAGGCATTTATTGCACTGAGCTGGGAAAAGCAGAAAATACCCCATCATTGTGTTCTTTTCTCACTACTTCCTACTCTTCCCCCACAAAAAAACCACTCCAGGATGAGAATCTTCATGGTATGAAGCGGTAAATGATCCAGAGGAGTGTCACTTTATAACTCCTGAATCTTTATAGTCTTTGAGATGGTCTGTATGTAAATCTTACTGTACATCTCACCAGCTCTGTCACCTTTATAGGAGCGTGCACAGTCAGTCTATACATCAGCTGTCTTGACCAAAATTTTGAATAATTCTTATAAAAAAGGGAAACACAGCTCTTGAAAATGATCACTGTCATCATCATCTCCTTTCATGATATCATCATGATATCATGAAAGGAGAACTAAAATAAATGCTAATTTTCAGGTTTCTAGGTACTGCTCTCACTAGAAACTCATCCCTTTTTGCTGGGGTTTTTGGGGAGAGGGGGAGGAGTGTTTCTTTGTTAAAGAATACCCCACAAAGACACAGTGCTATTTTCCTGGGATTTCATTCCTCTGGAAATAATTTTGCCTAGCAATAATTTATAATCTCTAAAAATACATCTCCATTTGTGATCCAGTTTCTATTATAACACTGCAAATTTATGGAATTAGCATTACTGCTGATGAAATTTATAATGTTGTATGTAATTATTGCTTCACTAATCATTATGTATTCCACTGCTAGCTGTATGTGAGATCATTAATACAGTATATGTATAAACATTAAGCTTAATGGAGTTAAATGATGATATGGAAAGGCAGAATGGCTAATTAATGATCATACAAACAATTAGTACTCTTTCTTACTAATTCACAAGCTGTTCTATGAGGAACTGCAGCCTTGCAGAGCAAAATTCAGTGCATCTCCTAATTACTAATAAGCTAGAGACTTGTGAAAGCACAGACTGCCTCTTAACCTCCTGTTACTATAGACTGGCTTTAAGCTTCTCAGCAAGAATTTTCCTGGTCAGAATGAAATTTAAAATAAAACCTTTTCTACTCTTTATTGGCCACCTTTAAGTGAATATTTGACTGATGGGACCTAGTCAAGCCTTATATTTAAGAGATACTTAAAGAAACAGTCCTAAATGGTCCTTAATTGGTTTGTGTGATAAGTCTGTGTTGGTACTTAGTGCAGGACTGAATTTCACACTAAAGGCTTATTTCTAGCAACCCTTAACTCATGTTGAGTATCCCTTTATCCCTTGTGCATAGTGTCATCATAGACTGATTTTGCGAGAGTGTCTTTCTCTGTTCTACAACTCTAAATCTTTTTCTCAGTAGTTTTTATAAAAGCACAAAATAATTTTTTTCAAGATCATTTAAATCCTTGGGTTGTTTAAACTAATTCTAACTTAGTTCTACTATAGGACAAGCTACAAAAAGCATCTTTGCTAATGAAAAACCCTACAGTCATTGTTTCCATTTTACGTATAGGCTTTAAAATAACAACCTGTGTCCTCTCAAATGGTGTGGTTCAGTCCTGTTACAATGAGGAAGACCTGTTGTGAGGCACAGAATTTCAAACAATCCCTGTCACAAAATGATCAATCCACCGACAGAGAATTCCATGGCAAAGGTTACTTTGGAATTTGACATTAAGTACCATCCCTCTCCTTTTAATACAAGACAATGCCCATTATAACCAAAATATTGAGTCATCCATTCATTCAACAATTTTCTTGCAAATCACCTTTACTAATCAATACTAAGAACCAAATTAATTAAATTTAAAACATTGAGTATCTCTGGAGTTTTACATATGAGTACATTTAAATATCCTAATGATTCATCATTCAGTGCTTTTCATTAACTGAAAACAGCTCAATAACTTTCATTACCTAGAAAAGTCCAATAATAATTTCAGGGCTTTGGAAGACAGTGCTGGCTCTTTAGGAACACACAACAAGAGATACAACTCTGAGGTGTCTAATGGTGTATAATTATCTTAAACATCTTCATCAAACCTTGGGTTTCATTAATGGGGTACTACTGAGTAATCTAGGCAACAGGCTTGGCCAAATAATGACTTCCACACTTAAATACATTTTGATTACACTCTTCAAAATAATTCCAGGAAGATATATTAGGCATAATATAGTAGGCATGTACTCAGAACACCTGGAAAGTGTTGTTTTCTACTACCCCTTGGGCACGAATCAACTGGCAGCCAAAATACTAGTAATTTAAAAAATTGGTTTCATAATTTTTAATAATTTATGGATTATTATGGAGTCCTTCAAACTATCTCTCATATATTAAGCACAAATGTTTAAAAATGTTTTAAAAAATGCTGCATATATTTTCCAGGGACTCCTTCTGCAGGTGTTCTTGCTGAAGAATTTGGTAAACTAAAAATAGCAACTATTAAGTTGTGCTCCACAATTTACAGACAAAAAGAAAACAATACAAATGTAATGTAACAAACCTAAACATGAGAATTAGAATATGGAACTGTGTTGGAGACTGCTACCTGATGTATCTGTAAACATATAAATAAAATATAAATAACTGGAGTAAAAACAAGAAGTATAATATTTACCGTTGATTTTCAAGTCAGTGATGATAACAGTGATAATTACGATTTGAAATGCTTTTCATTTTTTAAGCAAAGTTTAAATAACTACTTTATGGTCATTCTTCTACTAACTCACTCACTGATTTGAACAAATTTCATTTCAATATGAACCTTGTCATTTGATATATTCCATAAAGAGGAAGAAGAGAAAGAGTTGAGGAAATATAAATGTCTCATTTTGAAGAATTATAACTAGCTCTTCCAGCAGAATGTGTCATGATTAAGTAGTAATGATCACTTTGAACCATTACTCTGTGTGCTCATCTGCCAGCAGAGATTTAAGCCACTTTTATGTCATGCAATGGTAAATTATTCTGGCAATTCTATTAGTGCTTTATTTCTCACATAAGTCTACTATACTCTAGGAAAAATAGTTCTTCTCATTCTGAATTACAAATCTAAACACTCTTGTGTTGTTTCCTTGATTGAATATTATGGTCTATTATGTAAAAAAACTACTGAGAATATTTAATCAGGTAATCCTTGACCCAACTGACTTAAATGCTTCAGACAGAGCTGTTAATGTCTGCTACGTCAGTGCAGATGCTCTGCATGTGCTGTTAATTCATAAACTAAACTCCTCTTTGAATCAGCTTAAAACCTGTTAGGAAAGATGACTGAAATTCCTTTCCTGGGGAATTCCAAGCTGATATTTTATGTTTAATTCACTCCACTATGCAAAAAACCAAAATTTGAATATTCCCATGAGAGACTTAAATAGAATGATATGAAGGAAGATAGGTGAGGAACTGAGTAACTTACTCTGGAAATTTCACCTGGTTTAAACTCGTTCTGTGCTAAAGACAGCTGAAACTGGTTGAGGTGTTGAAGGTATTAAAAGAAATTACTGTGGGATGTGGGACTATAAGAAAGCACACTCCCATCACTTCTATGTGTGATTCCAACATCCCAAGCCACAATTCATGGGAATTGTCCCTTTTTATCTAATCTCTTGAGAAGAGATTGACTGCATCATCTTTGCAATTGCTCTTCAAGTGCCTGTAGGTAGCTATCAGAATCTTTGCCAGATTAAACAAGTGCATCTCCCTCAACCTAAGACCTGCTGCTCTGAGTCCCTCGTGGTCTGGGCCACCCTCCAGCAGATCCACTGCAGCTTGTCAACCTCCCTCTCGATCTGGAGGGCCTGAACTGGGTACAGTGTTTAAGGAGCAGCCTCAGCAGAAGGGAGCAGACATTTATAATGTAGCCCAGGTTGGGATTGGTCTTATTCATGCTAAGGGGCACTGGCAGCTCATGTCAGTCTTGCATCCCCTGTAACTCCAAATCCTTCCCAGCAGGGCCAGCTGTCTCTTGACCAACACTCTCGTGATCTGTATTTGTACAAAGCTTTGTGCTTCACTTTCTTCATATTTATTAGGTTTATGTCAGCCATATTCTGAAGTTTTTCCAGATCCTTCTGCACTGATGCAGAGGCATTTTGTTAATGTCCCACCTCTATTAAGTATCATCTGCAATTTGGCCAACTATTTACCTGCATCATCCAGATCACTGACAAAGTCATTTGACATAAACAGGACTTTCTGAACATCCTAAAATGAGCTGAACTATTGTTTCTTTGTTGTCTGTATTCAGTAAAAATCAGAATCAGCAACTTCTTTTGTATGTAAATTTACACCACCCAATACACATATGCAAATATTCCTACTCATCATACACCATAGTCACACATTCACAAATAAAACTGAAACATAATTTTGCCCATTTATAGGCTATACCAGATAACCTATATATGGCTATGTATACTCAGATCCATTCTAGACATGTCATGATGTACAAATGAGGAGCCTGGTGAATAATACTGTAAGGAAAAAAATCTGCATTTTTTCCCAGGTTAGGCAGAAGGCAAGCAGGCATTTTCAGCATTGTAATTTTGGAGACAGGTACCTCAGATCCACCTGCTTCCTGAAGCTTGCCAGACCACTGCAGTTATTTTGCACAATTCTGTCACTTCAGTAAGCCAGCATGCAAATCCTCCCTGTTGCACCTTATGTGGACACACCTGCCCAGTTCAATGTCAAGCACAAAACAGAACAATGGAGGTTTCCTGTAGTCAAAAATAAAAGAGGACTTAAACTTGAAATGACTGCCTTTAGAATACCTTCCAAGAGCTCTCTTGTGGCTATCTCAAATTCTAGCAAATTTTTTTTCTTAAGAAAATGATTTTATAAAAATAATTTTTATACAGCAGGAAAATGGGAAGGATCTACATCTACGCAATGCATTTTGGTTACCAGTAAGCATTCATTAATATTAAAATGTCTATTTGGCATTCTTTTTCCAGTCTTACATCTTTTTCAAAAGACATGTATATCATATGCTGAGAAATACCAGGTTTCCTTGTAATGAAAATTTTAATAGCCAGGCTATAAGCCTCAGACCTTAGGCGTTGTAGAGCAAACAGATCTTTCCCACAAATACAACTGCTAAAACAAAACAAATCTTATTTAATATAAAATTGCATCACATGCGTTAAATGCATATTAAAGGAGCATTTTAAGGCTTTGGTTTTTCCATAAGTGGCAGATGTTATGAATAATAATCCATAAAATCCTCTGAATTTTATAAAAGTGTATTACATAAAACTTCCATTTAAATCTTTCATAGTGTTCAAACACACTGAACGGTGATAGTAGTAAAACACTACTAGCAAACCGTTAGAATTAACTGAAATAAAATTTGATATTTGAAAAAACATTTAAAAGGATAATACTTCTCCCCATAGATCTCTTTATAACCCTTTATGCAAGCTAAACAAATGTAGCTACCTACTGAATTACTGCTATTTCTGTTCCACAAACTGAAGTGTATGTAAATTTCTCTGAAAAAAAAGAGCAACATCTGCCCTTTAACGTGCAGGAGAATTTAATAGTTTCACCTTAAGAAAAAGAGAGTCAGTAACAATGACCTTATCTTTTTTATCGTTAGATATCTTGGGGGAAGAAAATGAAACAACACAAATAAAATACAGTTTAGTGGAAAACTAAACATCTTTAAAAATATTGTCCCAATAGATCTTAGTTTACAGTGGATTAGTAATGCTTAAGGATGAAGACAAGAGCAAGATATCAAGTGCTTCAATAAAAGTCAATTAACCCCTGCTTGCTCCCGCAGCCCCTCTGCCAACCATGCAATGTGCACCAGGACTGTGTAACTCCAAGTGTTAAGCAGTTAACTGAACACTGCCAGAATAATTACCCATTGAGACAATAACAATCACTAATGCATATGCAGAACCAAATCTTGTCCTGGTTTGTGACTTTCAAAAACATGATGTATAGCACAACAGAAGCTGTTCTCCAGTCATCTCCCACTAATATCCCCAGTCTGGGAGACCTCTGGAAAGATATAAATCAGGCCTTTTTTAGGTTAGGATATTGTATATGAATGATGGACACTTCTTCCCTTAAATTAGCCAATTGAGTGAAGAAAACCAAACTTATGGAAACAGAGATGACTAGAAAATATTTTCCTGGTTAGAATTTTAATGTGAAGGTACCACTTCTCTTCATTAAACTTATTGAACTGGAATGCACTGCAAGAAAGCTAATGGCTTCAGTAAGTGTTTTTGAAATGCTAACTTTTGTTTAAAGATCAGCCAAGTAGCATAAAATGCTTTGCTACACAGCAATTAATTTTAGGTGCGTATCACTTCCCACAGTAATTCTACACCTTACATTTGCAAAACGTGTTTTCAGAAACACATGGTTCTGCCAAGCCTGATTCTGGTATAGATTTTACTTCATGAAACTCCCACAAAAAAACGAGCTATGATGGCACTATATTCTTTCAGTCACAAGTAAATTACCCCCTCTTCTAGACACAATACAGCAGTGATTTAATTTTGTACAGCAGTACTATACAATAGAAAGTGGAAATAAATAAGTCTACAGGATGAATTGGTTCAGACAGAACTGCATTACACTGCCATCTGATCAGGGTTTAAGAGCTGATTTATTGCCATGCATTGTCTACACATAGCACCTAGTTTGGAATATATTAAAAACTCAGGGAATCCCCTACCTGTAGTTTTGAGCACCTTAAATTTGCATTTCATCTAATTTTAACTACTTTCATCTATAAAGTACTCTCTGATTTCATCTGGGTATTGGTAGAGTGCTACTTGCTGAGTCACCCATTTTTCCTTTCATCAGAGTCCTGGTTTTCTATTTGCATTTTCATCTATGCCCTCTCAATTGTCTTCTCTGATCAGCCCTGGATTTGGTAATACATAAGGGAAGTGCTATTTTGTAAGTTATCTGGAATCTGAATCTAACCTCTTATCACACCTGAGTCTATATGGAGACAACAGAACCAATTTAAGTATTTGCTTTAATGTTTTGAAACAGTCCAAGTCCTCTTTACTTTATTTAAGGCTGATGAAAAATCACCACTGATGCCTGAAAATGAAATGCACAGTCATTAAGTTGTGATCATACTGGAAACACCACAGCACCCAGAGACTGTGCAGCTAAATATATACAGCAGAGCAAACAGACAAGGAGACTGCAATTAAAAGAGGTTAATATTATGTTGGCTCTTGCTAATGTGATGCTCACTACTGCAACAAATACCAGACTCACATGCCTCTGCTGCCTCACTGTTGATACAGACAAGTCTCAATTCTCAGAATACACAAGAATAGTTTGTGACTCACTTAGAAAAGTGAATGTGAATAAATTAATCTGGTGGGTCTTTTGCTCCTACAGAACTCAAATACCATACTCTTCCCTTGGATGTTCCAACCTGACCCCCATTCGGATCAATGGCACTTTATGTGTTTCCTACTTAGATCAATGACACCACATAAACGTAGCTGAAGGAATCAATTTCCTGGCACTTCTACACGTATTTCACAGAGTTAATGAAACATAACATAAAAGCAAGCTACATTCTGAAACAAAGAGGTAACAATTTGGAGCACATTCCCTAAAAATCACAGATTTATCCTTCACTGTAGAAAACACAGTACAGTGTTTTTTCCTGACTCAACTTCTGGTCCTTGGAATCCTTTCTTTGGCGTCTATTCCAGATTTATTCACTGCTCATCATTAATGGATAATTACTGTGCCCATCAGTATTTACAACCACTATGTTTTTCTGATGCAGATACACCTCTCTGTAGTTTCATCTTATACCAGAGAGTTTGTTGCCTGTTGCAGAATTAGACAGCAGGCTGAGAATTCATTTTCCTTGACCTCACTTAGGATTAATTTGACCCAAAGAATTCCGAAGTACTGGTGAAGATTGTGAAGGTGTTAATAAATCCAGTACAGAAAACTCTGACATAGAAGACTAACTTTTGTCTCAGTCTAAATGTAGAGGCTAAAATGTTGCTCTGGGTACTTGCACAGGCCTCAGAAGGGAATAAGATCATAATTAAAAGCAGCATGTGACCTCTATAAGAAATAACAGCAGAAGCAGTTTTTTCTGCAAATAGTAAGATTGTGGTAGGAACAAAAAATAAAGGATAAATATTTTTAAATATCTTGTATAATCCTTTTACTCTATTTTCAGAAAAAATAAGGCAGAATATATGTCTGGAGGATTGAGAATTTTAGGCCCACTTTTTCTCTTGGGTAGAGATTTATGGCGAAAACTTCGAAGATGCTTTCGCACAAGTTTTGGCAGATGATTAGGAATACAAGGTCTGGTATTTAAGACAATCTCAAGAAAGTCATCCTTTCCAGCCAGTTTCAAATTTTTACACACCTGTTTGCCTTTTGGACACACTGTCACAGATTAGGTCAGGAAAATATTACCATAGAAACATCTAAGTTCTTCCTGAGTGATGTGCAGTGTATCTTCATCTTCTGTTTTCTCCAATAAACCTGGGATTCAGCACAAACCAGGAAAGCCTTGTCATGTCCTGGCTCACGCTTGCTGCTCCCTGACATACAAGACATGGCACCCCACATCACTGCCAAGGCTGTGACTATTCCTCCTGGGACTGCACGGGCAGCAGACAGAACTTTCTGGAGTAATGGGAAGTTCCAGCCCCACCGCAGACAGGGCAAGAGTTTGGCTCAGAGAGGTCACAGCCACGAGCTAGAGGAGTGAAGGGAGCTCAGTACAGATCTGAACAGAGACAAAACAGGCGAAGAAAGCAAGAAGGATACGTAATGAAAATACTGTGTACAAAATACATCACATATTTTGGAAACTATAATAATACTAAATCATGTGGGAATGAAACCCACAAGAAGGTGATAAAACATAAGCATTAAAAAGAAGAAATTTACAGCATATGTGTTTCATTCCTTATTTGCTGTATCTAATGTATTTCCTGATAAATTTAATATTGTTGTTAATTCTGAGTCTACAAAGTGTTGCATTCTGCCAGCCATTCTGTTCAGTTTCTCTGAGAGATTAGTAAATTAGGAAAGGTGATGAAACAGGGTAAAGAAACACAATCTTCCCTGGTTCCTGTACTACAGTCATTTCCCCTTAGGCAAGAAACTCATGGCTTTCCTCTATGTCCTGTATTTGGGGACAATGTCCATAAAGTAAAGAGTGAAAGGATGAAACTTGATTTTGGAGAAAATCTAATTTGGTAGAGTATCACGTAATATTAGATGGTTTTCCAAAGAGTGAATAATCTTCTTAATTGCCAATGTGTTTCAGGGCACAAAATAGATTTCCATTTTTTAAGGACTTCAAAGACTGATGTATTCTTTGCTTACTCTTCAGTACATTTGAAGTCAAAAAGTAGGCAAAATAATTCAGCTATTGGCATCGATGCTAACAACCAGAATCGTGACATATTTCCCCAAGAGATATATGAAGAGAAGCAAGAAAAATGTATTCTCTACAGCACAATGGGATGACCAAGCATAATTAGAAAAGGACTATGAGGACTTAGCTCCATTTAATGTTTAATAAATCTTATCTTCAAAATATTCCTCTGGTAGCTGTGCCCAGAAGCTGCTGCTGGCTGCAATTTTGGAAATTCTTTTCCTTATATGCCATTTCTGAAAACATTAAGGTCTTTGATACTGAGGTTTCACTGCTGCTTAGAGAAGGATTTGTAGCAGCACTACAATTGTTAAGGTTGCAATCTCTGCTGGGACTTTACTGAAAGCCTGTAAATTGTTTAGAACACAGTTCTGTGAGGATCTAGACATGTCTGTGGAAATTATAGGAAATCATCTGGACCAGATTAAGGCCAAGGGAGTCAGCTGAGTTTAACAATGCTTTTCCATGGAAAGATCAAACATTTCCTAAACAAGATAAAGTAATTTTGTTATAATCAAGGAAATCTGAGAGTAATGAGAGATAGGATCATATCTGCATGAGTCTATAGGTTTCCAAGTGTAGGGAGAAATGTTACTGGTAGTAGGAAACAGACTTTCCAGATCCCTGGAATGCAGATTAATGGTGATGATTAACTCACATGTATCTATGGCAAATAGAAAACTGTTCCCAGCAGCCAGCTCAAGTTAGGAAAATTCATGACAAGGTGGTGAAGGACAAAGTGAACTCTCATCATCTCCAACACCACAGATGGACATGTTCCACGTTCCATACAAACATGAGAGACCCTCATAAGTTTTTTCTGCACCTTTCTCCTTGAAATATCCTATAAGCTGATTTTAGAATATGCCCCCAATTGTCAATGGGGAGCTATGCTTTTAGAGCATAGGAAAATGATTTTTCAGCCTCTCATAAATTGTTTTCTCCTGTTGGTTTTGTCTTGATTCAAGGGGAATGTATTCACAGGATCAAAGCAAATTATTAGTTTTGTAAAATCTCTAAGCTGAATTAAAATCCAGTTGGGAGGAGTAATAAAACAATTTTGTGTCAGCAAGTAATTTGGATTCCAACTCTATAAACATATTCTCTTGTTTTAGCTGCCTTTTTTT